>BRDA01030492.1:0-10358 GCA_036984385.1 Crenuchus spilurus | reverse complement strand
CAATGAATTTCAATAAAGGACAACAAAAACGTTTTTCAGGGGTCTGAAAGGTCAAATACATCAATAATTTGGAGAGGGCTTCAGAAACATTACATCAAATTTAGCCTAAATCCTTAAACTAATAATATGGAATATATATTATTATATAGAAATATGGAAAAACTTGACAAGTCGTTTACTAAAAACAGACACTTTCAACATTTCTATTCATTCATTATCACACCCACTTAATCCTTATCAGGGTCGCGGTTAGTCCCCTACCCCCTCACTGGGCACAGGGCAGGGCATTACACTATTCAACTAAGCCCAGGACAGGGCGCCAGTCCATCACTGGGTGACACACACACACACACACATTTAGAGCACCTGACGTCCATGTTTTTGGACTGTGGGAGGAAACCAGAGACCCTGGAGGAAACCCACGCACACACGGGGAGAACATAGAAACTCCGCTCAGATGCGGACTCGAACCCAAGACCTCAGCGCTGAGAGGCGAACGTGCTAACCGCTAAGCCACCGTGCCACCTAAAATAATCATTTACTGACACATGCTTGAGACAGTCACACTATATTTATTTATTTATTTATTTATAATCTTTATCCAGTATGTTTGGTAGCCAATTGACCCGCCCATTTGTTGACTCTCCCTATCACTGTAATGTCTCTGACTCTAGGAGGGCACAGACTAACACAGGCCTCCTCCGATTCATGTGATGTCAAGCTCCGCCTCTTTTCAGACTGCTGCTGATACATCACCGCCGGGCAGCCAACGCTTGGAGGAAAGCGCAGGATCCCCAGTTCTGATGGATTGCCTGGCAGACGCCTGAGCCAGCCGACATTACTTAGTAGTGCTGGGCAGAGTGCCATCTTACCCGTCCGGATAGAGCACAGCCATTATTGCTCTCTCGGGCCCCGGCTGCCGATTACAAGCAGCACGACCTGCGATCCTCAGATCAGAATAACAGAATAAACCCCTCTCAGGAGAGAAGTTTAGGCTGTACGTTGTGTTTGTAATCAAGTTGTCTAATTAGGAATCAATCAATTTGTATCAACCAAAAACAAATCACCATAGTGGCAGCATGAGGTCTAAGCCGGCCAAATAAAGTTCTGCTCGAGGCTTTGTGTTCACATTAAAGCAAAGTTCTGAGTGAGGAGTTTCATCATAATATTTCATATTGACTTTAAATACACCACAGCAGATCTGGAGATACTGAAGTGATTGGATTGTGAGCTAAAGGAATTGATGTAAGGTTGCATTATGATGAGACACCTCTAGATATTAACCTCTTGATGTAGATGTTTTATTATCCCCACAGTGGTGAAATTTTGACCTCCGCATTTACCCATGAAATAGAGGTCTGCAATAGAGGGACCCGCGGGACCCGTTACAATACCTTGTGGCGCGGGACCAAAATTAATTATCTTTTGCGGTAGCGATCGGTCAGTCAGTCCAATCGTCGCGGGAGCGGGACGAGACATACATGTCGAAAAATCCCGCAAATTAATAAATACAGTGGTAACCCTACTTACGAGTTTAATCCGTGCAGGAGCCGAGCTCGTTATCTGGTTTGCTCGTTAGCTGGTTTGCTCGTTAGCTGGATGCATTTTCCCCATAAGAATACATGTAAAACTGATTAATCCGTGTCAGCCGGCCAATATACAGTATACTTTAATATGTAAATAATGTGTTTATATGGGTTTTTAAAACATAAACGAGACGACGACGGTGCTCGTGTAGGCTGGCGGCTAAGGAGGACAGGAGGACGGGTGTACGTGTATGGCATGGTTACACTTATCATATGAAAAGTAAAAGTAAAATGTATCTAACTTTCTTGTTCACTACCTTTTGCTGTCTTTGTGTCACTTTCACTAGCACTTTCACTTTCACTGGACAGCGGTCAAAGGTAATGACTGACCTCTTCTTCTACGCTAGCATCTAGGAGATGCTACGACCGCCGCGCCCCTAGCGGTTTGGCATAGTTGAAGAAATGTATGCTACTCGTTAGCTGTAATTTTAGTCGTTACCTGGAACAAAAATATTCCGAGATCTTGACTCGTTACCTGGAATACTCGTTAGTAGGGATGCTCGTAAGTAGGGTTACCACTGTATGTCTAGAAAATGATGATAATCATGCAGCTAATCAGTCAGCAAAAAAGTCAAAATACGATTTTACAAAATGACGATTGTATCGCGGGTGCGGGACGAAAACAAGCGGGAGCGGGACTAACAAATCAGTCCTGCTCAGACCTCTACCACGAAACACACACTAGCAATGGGCAGCCCTACCCACGGCACCCAGGGATCAGTTGGGTGCCTTGCTTAAGGACACTTCAGTCATGACCTGTTTGGGGATTGAACCAACGACCTTCTGGTTACAAGACCACCAGGTCATGGCTGCCCCCAAGACGCTAAAGAAAGACTAATGTTATGCGGGTCACACTTCTTTAATTCAACTGAAGTATTAAGGCCTCTTAGAGCCGATTGTGGTGATGTACCGCATCTCTAAGACCTCTATGTGAGCTGTCTGAACCCTACCAAAAATGTAGCATGTTCAAATGACTACTGTATATCATCATTGGAGGCCTTATTGTTTGTAGGACACATTTTAGACTGAATGCAACTTAATAATTTTAATTTGTAAACCTAATTGAAAACCTTTCGGAACCAACAATGTAGCTGTCCCCCCAGTCCTTCATTCATTACGCTAAGAAGTTCACACCAGGGGGTCACTGTTGGCAGAAGAAGTAACCCTGTTGACTGTGGCTCATAAGCTTGCATTCCTAAATAGTCTGCATATCTGTGAGCATGCTTTTCAGTCTTAATATGCGCACCGATACACAGGAAATGAACTAGATGGGTTTGAATAGAGCAGACATTTCTGCGGAAATTTGCATTGGTGACATTGGAATGTGTGGAGGCAGTCAGTGCTGTATCTGGGATAGGACATCTGATTTTGACTTAATAATACACTCGAGGGCGGTGCTACAACATGAGATATTAGCTCTGGTGTAGTGATCAGTACAGTTATATCGCCACCCTCGGGTGTATTATTGCGATTATACCACAGCTCTGTTATCACTGTTTATCGTTAAGATAACAAGGGCAGAAAAAATATTTATCATCCGCGAGGTAAAGTAGTTCCTCTATCTGACACTTCTACATCATCATTAGACTGTGTGGCGTCGTTTAACTGGAAGTGGGTGGGGCTTAAATCGGCACATTATGTTAAGTCTGAAATTGATATGGATTGATCAGAAGTTGCTATATGTATTGTATATTTGAAAACTAATTAAAGAACAGCATCAAAATTAAGATTCAAGTAAGTGTTTTTGATCACAAAAGTAAGAGAACTATTTACAGAACAAGTTTTTTTTAATTAAACTCAGAACATTAATATTTTTAAGTGCTTGAATGAATAACTCATTCAGTAGGAAATTATGAACTACTAAATATGCATGAACAAGAGTCGTCATACTCTTCAGAGACTTGTCTTTGTAGGGAGGGGCGGGCGCTCTGTGTGACTGGCCAATCACAGATCGTGAAGACAGTCAGTTACCCAATGAGGATTTTCCTTCAGCACGAGCACGGATTTTGACGAGTTTTATGCCGAAACGAGTATCTGTCTCAACCCTAGTATTAACTTCATTTCTCAGTGAAGCGCTGGGGACGCTGCTAGGTTGGCGGAGTAATACTTAAAGAGCTTCAGTCATAGTGTCATTATCGTTAACATCAGCACTTCTAGAACATCTCTCAGCCAATCAGATTACAGGACTGGAAGTAACTTGTATCTGTTTTATCTCTAAGAATCTGATCCTGGCTGAAATGAATGAAGTGTATGCTGTATATTATCACTGTGGACGTAGCAGAATGTTTATATTTATCTCTCAAAAGCTCACGAAACGTTTGTCAGCTTGCTGGAAATCGAATGTACGAGCGTTTTCTCATCAGTCACTGCTGGAATGTCCCTTTGGCTGAAATTTCTAATATCTTATTGAAGTTGCATCGAGTTTGTGTCACTATGGAAACTGTATTTTACAGAGAGCGTTTCGCTTTTGTTTAACGTCACATTATCCCGTCAGCTTGGAGTGTTCCTGGCTTTTTGCTGCCATTTCCCTCTCTTTAGATGTGTCACACTGAAAGCCTGTCATGGTGTGAGGCCTGAAGTTTTGAGATGGCTTCGTGACAGTGACGTCTATGAAGACGGCGTAGGAAGTCCCGTGAAATGACTTGATGGCATCAGGATGAGGACGCTCCACATACAGATGAACCAGTCCTGCCAGTGCTGCTAAGTGCCAGTTTTCGGAGTCACTGGTGATTTTCAAAAACGAGCAAATTATCAGGAATTCCCATCATCTAATTATTTGTGTGCCTATCTCTGTAAATGGTTGTAGGGTGAATGGTTCCATCTGAAATTGATGGGCCGTCCTCAAATGGTGTGTATTTTACTCGGTTATCTGAGTGTCCTTGAAATGCTGTCAAGGATGCTTAACGGCATATTATTAAAGGAGCAGGTCCGTATCTTTGGATGTTGGCTTCTGTGTCTATGTTTAGACCAAATCAGATTTGCTTTGGCTGATTGGATTTGTGCCTTTAGTTGACCCATTAGTGTTACCCATTAGCAGACGCTTGTGATGGGTCCATATTGGAAAGAGAATCATTTAGACTGTGTAGGGTCAATGTATGACTTTACAGCGTTGTTGTATGTTATAATCTAAAGTAAATGAACTTACGAAAGTGTAGCAATTCTCCTGATTTTGCAAACTTGAAAGAGCAATGAGGTGAGCCCTCCTCGAGGTATCCATGACCCAGTATTGAATATGTTCTCACTAAGAGGGCAAAAAGCTGCCCTTCTCCCAGGTCACCAAGAAATGTACCAGACCATTGTTGGACTTCTAAAGGATTGAATAGCAAAGTCAAGCACTCTTGAGAGTGCGGCAAGCCACTCGACCAATGCTTTATGGGCTGTAGGTCAAAAAAAGGCTGTAGTACCCAATGGAGGTGTGTGATGTAAGCCTGAGTTGGCTACTATTTGATAGTAAGAGAAGGGCACAATGCATAAAAATGGTAACCACGAGGTCAAGACTGATGCACTATGCATAATCCGGTTTTACAGTTGGTGTCGTATCTTTGTGGAGCAGAGTGTAGTCTTTTCCCAGTTTGGGTTTGATGCTAATATGGATTAGCATGGTGGAGACCTCTCCATGCTGCTTCCACTTTTACAGACATGCCTCAGGACCGCTTTCGCATCCTGCTGAACCATTCAGTGTAGCCCATGCAGTGGGTTTTTGCTCTCTCACCGAAACCCAGAGTTGGCAGCTCTCAGAATTAACTCCTTCACGCCTTGTTTTTCAGAAGCTCGGCCCACGTCCCAGAATCGATTCCGTCGGGTTCCATAAGTTTCTTGTGACAAGGACGTTTCCTCACAGAAACTCCGCCCCCACGTTCTTGACAGCAGCCAAACTCCGGTCGAGGGAGATTGATGGATTTGATGCATACAGCATTAATATAAATGCTCCAATTAATTTGAGGCAGCCTGAGCGTGGACGTGCATACTAACCAGACAGGACAATATACCAGCTGAAACCTCCCTCGCTCTCCTGCCTCTAGTCTCGGGAGCTGATTATATGGAGTGAGACGACGTCATCGCCCCCTTCTTTTCAGCAGGGCTTTGAAGATTGATGTGTTTAAGGTCTGCAAATGAAAATGGGTTGATCCACTATTGTGGACTGTAATAACTGCCCTTTCTGGCTGATGTGTTTTTGCATATGCTTATGAAAAACCTGAGATAAAGTTACTACATCACTGAGATTCAGCTGAAAAATCCAGAGTTTAGAGGTTAATGATATGACTACAGGATCGGATTAGCATCGTGACCGTCTGCAGTGACATGCGTATCACTGTTAGGATTATATTTTAGCTCGCAGTTAATTGCCGTGTAATATTCTGTGTATTAACGTATTAAAATACAAACTAAAAGTGGCTAAATTGCTCAAACTCACTCATTTAAACTTCTAAATTGCAATTTTGTCCTAAACTCTTCCAAGCAAGTAACACTGATATTTGTACAAGCAAGATAGCTGTTCCTAACCCTTTAACATCCAGCTGAACCATTTGGTAGAGCACATTTGAGTCGCTATATCTTATTGAAGAAGTTGTTGAACTTAACACAACGTGATTGTGCCATCTCTACCGATCGGTAGAGGTGTGTTAGGCTAAAAAACATCCACTAGAGGTCACAAATGGAACAGTTTCTGGTCAAACCAGCAGCTTCATAGCCAAACCACAAGGCATAAACTGGATCAAATGCTAAAAAAACCATTAATGTTACACCACAACACAAAGCTTTTAAAGTTAGATTTAAGAAAATATAGTATATGTGCTTGCTTACAGTATTGCAGTGTATCACAATATGTCAAGTTATAACTCCTATGTCATGATGCATCACCAGGTTCTTGCTAATACACAGTGCTTGTTAAACTGTGGTTACCGTGATGTCATACATACAAAATTGTGAAAAAGTTGATTTGTATTCATAAATGTAACTCAAAATGTAAAATTAATGAATTCAAATTGAAATTAATTCAAATTAAACTGTCATATGTTATATTCATTACACTTAAAGTGATCAGTTTGGCTCATTGCTTATGACATTCCGAATCTCAGATTATTAGAATATTTCATGAGTACAGTGGAACCTCGGTTTTGGCTATTAATCTGTTCTAAAGTGTCTGATGATAACCAAAATTAATGATAACTGAAGCAATATTTAACATAAGAAGTCATGTAAATCCAATTAATCTGCTCCAGACACTCCAAAATATAAATAAAAACACATTTTATATAGAATAACTATAGTTTTACACACAGAACACAATGAGAAATAAATACAAAAGACTAATGAAATGGATAAATGAACATTTAACATCACTCTTACAGGTTTACGCTCTGTTTTAGAGAGTGCTGGTGTGGTCCAGCCGCAGACTTTGTTTTGTACACCTGTTCTCTGTCGTTATTTGTTTTCACACCTGTTTTCAGGTGGAACATTTAGTGTAAATTTTCAGGTGCCGCTTTAGTCTCATGTGTTTTAATTTGTTTTGAGCATTATCAACGAGGAACAACGAGAAACACAGCTAGAATGAATGATGAACACGTGGGTGGATGCTTTGTTCTCGGATGCTTTGTTTTCTCGTTAGCAACGAGTCACATGGGCACACAGATGAAAACCGGGCGGATGAATGATAACTGGGACAAATGATAAACAAGGTTCCACTGTATTCAAACAGTATCAGCAATACAAAACAGCTTGAAATATGTAATTAAATGTATAATGAATATAAAATATGAACACAAATGAACTTTTTAAGAATATTCACATGCACAAGTACATGTTGGCAAAAAATATTTTTCAGATTATTTACATTATTGACATTTGATCAGAAAATTGATAAAACATATCAGTATAGTGACAGTAAACGTGATATGTGTTTTTGCCATATTGTGCACCCCTGGCTAGGCTTGCAAAGTTGTCAGTTTAAGAGAGAGGCTGTCTTTGTAAATAAGATACAGGCCATGTAAGGATCAGCCAGCATTATTGCAATCAGGGGTTCTAGTACAGCCAACTACTGTGCAGGTCTCCAGCAGAAGAACAGTGCGGTTTTTGTGCCCAGTGAAAGACCACCGCAGTTACATTCAGATGTGCCACCCTGAACATCCCCCTCCTCCCAAATAACTTTGCTTCTCACACACCACTTCCCTGTCGGGGAAGACATGCGGAAGTGCTGCGTTATTGCTTTTCCCCGTGGTCATTTTTATTCTACCGAAATCTTTTCTCGTGAACTGCTGGCATGTTTGACTCGAGTCATTACAGACGCTGTCCTGTGGCTTCCCCCCTCCGCTGTCGTGACTTTGTGCCATGAATGATGGATTCCTGTAACAGATTGCAGCACAGATGAGTGATTGCGCTCAGAGCTACAGAAAACTGGTTGCAAGCATGGTTCCCCTGTTTTTTCCAACAGCAACGCTGCAGGGACAGAGTGCAGGGGAAGATAGTTGATGACAAATGGCATAGTGTAGCCGTCATTTCGCAGGAAATTATTCCCCATCATTTCACCGGCTTTTGGGGCATTTATCTAAGTGGCCCGGCATCCTTGAATGCTTTGTTGAGATAGTGGTGCAACAGGGAAACTAATAAGACATATATGGATGATGCACCTATTGTGTGTTAAAATAATAATTAAGTTTACTGCAGTAACGTTAGTTTAATGTTGGTTTAACAGTCAGAATTGTGCTTTTCATCACCAACAAAACACAGATTCACCAGCACAGTTACAGTTTGGTGCTGAAATGGAAGAAGACAACAAACTACAAGCACAACCTTTACTAAACTACACTTGTTATGATGAAGCCAGAATACAGCCGCTTAGCTTTGTGTTTGTGCTCCCTGCTGCAGTGTTATGGAGCGTCTCACAATTAGCAGAAGAAATGTGAAGTGTTTCAGTGTCTGTAGCCAATGACACTCACATTAAACACACAAAACATCCATGTGACTTACATCATTCATTTTAGACATTTTCATCATTTTATTAAATATTAGTAATAATGTAACATCTTCATACATATTCATATATTATTGTCTTTGTTTATTATACAAATATAATCAATTAATCTCGTTATTAAACCTCATGATGTCAAACCAGCTTATTAAAATATAGAGATTCATTACTGACTAACTACAGGACTTATTTTGGGAAGTTTAGTCACTAATTTTATAATCATTTATAGAAATGAAGAACTGTGTTTTCGGTCAATTTTTTTTGTTTTGTTTTGTATTATTTTCATTTGAGGACACCTCTAATAAATCTAATATTAAAATGGTTTATCCCATTAAAGTCACCTGTACCGTTAGTAGTGATATATTAAATCTTACATTCTGAAATACTATAACACTGTATGGCAAAAGGTACCATATGATGTACCCTATATGCACAGCATGACATCCTTAAAGCCTACAGCTGATGGGCTGTTCTAACAAGGCAAACTGACTCTCACCATCACTGTACATGGGTTTGTTTCTGGTCTGGTACCGTCCTATTTGAGATATCTTTAATATTGGGGCAAATAAGACCAAAAACCACCTCATTAACCTTCTCAGCCTTTTATCAGCTCACACCACTGAGTTATAGTCAGTAAAGATGAAGATAAAGGCATTGCAGTTCTGGTCGCTCTTGACTCTCGGGGCACTGCTATTACATTATATTGCTGTCCATCATCCCTCTTTCACTATCCGCTGTGGATGTGACATCATACTGCATTGCATCACCTTTCTTGAACGATCTCTCTGTTTCAGCTCTTGAAGGTTACCCCTCTTACGGCCCAAGAGCGACAGAGAGAAATAGGCTGCTTCACTGCTTACATGAAGTTTGCATTGCAGTGTCCATATGGGCTGGTCACGTGCCAGATAGCTGACTGTGCCCTCAATGCTCAGTATGGCAAAGCTGGAAGCTTTGGCAAGCGGCCCCTCTCCGAGTGCTGTTCCACAATGCCTGCGCTTGATAATCCCCTGTCCACTGTAGAGCCCATAAAGGTGATGTTTTGTGCTTTCGGTTGATGACAAATCCCTCCCGAGACGCACTCGCATGCACTCACAATTGCCTCTTCTAAGCCATCCTTGGCTGGGTTCTTTGTCATCTTGTTCGCCATCAGCATTCGGAGCATGATGCCTCTTCGCAAGATTATCCTGACTTCTGACGAGAAGATAATAGACAAAGGCACGACGGTGTGTGCGGAGCAGGCCAGGGGCAGCCTGATCTCCGATCAGCAATCATATCTCTCTGCTCAGTACTTACGGCTCATAAAGATCGCCTGATCTTCCTATTGACATTTTAATGACCTACTGTCTCGCATGTCAAACGCAATTTTGATCACGATGAGACTTTAAGCCAGGGTTGACCATCGACGGGCTTGCAGGCTTGTTAACATGCAGCATCGTGAGCTGGTGTGAGCGTCTCGGACCACACGGAGGACACAGAGGCCACTTGGACATCTCAGCTTAGATGCTGAACACATTCCGGCCACCGGCGCCGGCTTAGCATGTGCAATAAACTTGTCTTTATGGAGATTTTGCTCAAAGAGTCTTGCAAAAAGTTCTTGTGAGCATGCAGTCACCTCACTTTACCATTTTTCTCAACCATTTGGTAGAGCACATTTGAGTTACTGTAACTTATCGAGGATGTTCAACGTAATGCAACCTGATTGGGCCATCTCTACCAATCGGTAGAAGTATGTTGGGCAAAAAAGGTCACACCACACACACACACATATACACACTTCTCAAAAAAATAAAGGGAACACTAAAATA
>BRDA01030484.1:10069-22493 GCA_036984385.1 Crenuchus spilurus | reverse complement strand
ATTGACATTTGCCATCTCCACATCATTGCATTCAGTTTTTATTCACAATTTGTTTAGTGTCCCAACTTTTTTGGAATCCGGTTTGTATGTTTACATGCGTAATTTTGGGCCTATGTCTTTGCTAATAAAATCAGACCGGTCACTTTTGACTGGGAACACAAATGGTGTGATTTTATGTCACTACTGAAAAAATGAAATGGATGGAATCTGTAATAAACAGCACAATATATTATATCTGAGTATTTGTTCTAGTGAGAAAAATATATTTCCATATATTTCCTTACATGAATTAATCCATATATTTGTTTAAAAAATAAAACAAACAAAATAAAATACAAAGCAAGTTGTATGAGCTGAAGTCAACAGGCCTACAGACCATAAATAGCAAACAGAATTTATAAATTTGTATGTTTACAAGAAATTAAGTTAATCAAATAGATCTATCACAACATTAGGTTATAATTTATATTTTATATTGAACTTTTAATCAGTTTTAACATGGAGGTCATTTTTGACCTTGAACACAAAACTAGTTAACATGAAATTAACACAACAGGAGGGTTAAATGACAAGAAAAATGGTGGTGTCCTGATTTTTTGGCCATTATTGTATACATATATGTTCAGTTTGCTGAATTTATAAAGAATGCAATTATTTACTTGATATTTGGCCTATTAAGCACCAGAAACGATTTCATACGTATAAATATTATAGAAAACATCTTAGAAAAAATATTCACTTTGTCAAAGGAGAAGAAATACTTGATTTTTAAAGTCTATACCATACTTTTAATCTTTTAATCTTCAGAAAACAATCTTAGAGCTCTGAGCTTGCTTGTATTTATTGTTTTTTTTTTTGTTTTTTTTTTTTGTCCTGCCTGGAGTTATTTGTGGCAAAGTCTCTCCGAGAAAAACTCTGATCCTTTTACATGTTGCTTTGTTCTGGGGTTCCTCGACAAGGTTGCATTGATACAGCCATATGAAACCCAGAGTACAAGACAAAATGATATCACTGATATGAAAAGCCACTGTCCCCCCCATATTTGAGGCGCCAAATATTGACTGACCTTTCACTCCTACTGTCCTTCAGTAATACTATACAGACAACCACAAATGTGGAGTAGAAAAATAAATATCCATTTACTATTAGAAGTAAGCTCAAAAGTAAGTGTTTAGGGAGCAAGAGAAAATGCACGCCTTGTAACGGAGTAACAGATGTTATCTAATCAATTCATCTAAAAGGGAAAAAAGATGAACAACAAATTAATCATTTTTAACATTCTATGCATGCTGGGTATGCTGAAATTATTTAAAAGCTACTGAAACTCTAATTCTAAGTCATATTTCAGCCTTTCTCAAATAAAGCTCTGCAGGATGTTATGCCATTGATTGCAACCTATTCAAAAGCTTCACTTCTCGTCAGCCTTCTTCACAAATGTTTCATTTACCCTCAGCCTTCCCTCGTGTGAAATACTCTTTAAAATCTAAACCATGCATAAAAACAGTCCAGGGAGTGCTTTTAAAATCCCTCACCAACCCCCATCCAATTACCCTGCGCCGGTTCAATGGACATCAATGACAAATTCCTCTGTTCAGGAATAATTAAAATAGATAGGCCTCACACCCTAGCATTGTCTAAAGCTTGAAGGACTTTAAACTCATTGCTTTGAACCATTCATGAAAAGAATAAAGAGGACAATTCTCCTATTATTAATTTCTCTTTGCTCAATTTGTTGTGTAATTATGAGGATGTAAATATTAGGAGGTAGCACTAATAATCGATGCAAATCTGAGCTACAACTTGAGAAGACTCCCAATGAATAAAAAGGCATGTTGACTATACATGTACCTGGAGGGTAAGCTGAGTGAGTGGGAGTACGCTGATTGCATTGAAGAGGTGGTGAGTTGTAATTTATTATATATAGTAATGGCTGAACTTGCCTTATATATTTCAATATTGCACACGTTTGCTTAAAAGTTTGTGAACCCTTTAGAATTTTCTATATTTTTTCATTCATATGACCTAAAACATCATCAGATGTCCTAAAAGTAGATAAAGAGAACCCAGGTAAAAGTATGTGAACAAATGTACAGTCCCCTCCAAAATACTTGGAACGGCAAGGCAAATTTCCTTGTTTTTGTTGTTCACTGAAGACCTTTGCGTTTAAGATTAAAAGATGGATATGAGACAAGAGTTCAGAATCTCGGCTTTTATTTACTGGCATTTTCTTCAAAATATGTCAAGTAAATCTGGATTTATCACTGTTTGTATTACTCCACACCATTTTATACATGAGCAAAAGTAAAACAAAGTTGAAGTGAATTACACTCAGTATTTGGTGGAAAAACCCTTGCTTTCAAGAACTGCCTCCAGCCTGTGGCTATTTCGGGGGGATTCTCCCTTCAGTCTCCTCTTGAGGAGGTAAAATGCATGTTCAATCGGGTTAAGATCATGTGACTGACTTGGCCAGTCTAAAATTTTCCACTTTTTCCCCCTGATGAACTCCTTTGTCTTCTTTGTGGTATGTTTTGGGTCGTTATCCTGGTGCAAAATGAAACTCCTGCCAATTAGTTTGATGGCATTCCTCATTGGATTGGTAGACAAAATTTGTCTGTACACCTCTGAATTAATTTTGCTGCTACCATAATCAGTTACATCATCAATAAATATGATTGAGCCTGTTCCAGAGGCGGCCATGCATGCCCAAGCCATGACATTACCACCACCATGCTTTACAGATGAGCTTGTGTACCTTGGATCTTGGGCCGTTCCCTTGTTACTCCACACTTTGGCCTTTCCATCACTTTGGTAGAGGTTAATTTTGGATTCATCAGTCCATAGGACTGTGTTCCAGAATTTCTGTGACTCATATCTGTACTTTCTGGCAAACTCCAATCTGGCCTTCCGATTCTTGCTACTGATGAGGGGTTTGCATTGTGCTGTATGGCCTCCATAACTGTGCTCTCGGAGTCTTCTCCAAACAGTGGACTGAGATACCTTCACCCCTGCTCTACGGTCGTTAGTGATCTGGCTTACTGTAGTTTTTGGGTTCTTCTTTACAGCAAGGACAATTCTTCTCTCATCAGTGGGTGTTGTTTTTCTTGGTCAACCTGTTTGACGCCTGTTGTTCAGTACACCAGTGGTTTCTTTCTTTTTCAAGACATTCCAAATGGTTGTGGTTGCTATGCCCAATGTTTTTCCAATGGCTCGGATTGATTTCCCCACTTTTCTGTGTTTCAGAATGGCTTGCTTTTCTCTCAGATAGCGCTTTTCCACCAACACGGAACCGGCACCGTTCTGGTTCAAGAACCTAATTTTGAACCATTAGGCGTGTTTCCACCAATAAAAATACTGGCCCGAACCAGGAACGTTCGTTCGCAGCAGGAACAAAAAAATACTTGGTTTTTCAGTGCGAACCAAATGCGCCTGCGCACTGAGGCGACTCGTAGCGTACAGTGGTCCACTGAAGAAACTCAGTTTTTGTTATCTATTTGGTGTTCTCCGGAGTTTCAGGAGAAACTTGAGGGGAGTATTAGAAAGGAGAAACTCTACAGCGAGCTGGTGGAGGATTTAGCTCGGGCAGGTTTTGTTCGTTCAAGAGAGCAAATGATAGATAAGCTAAAGAAGCTAAAAAAGGACTTCAGAGATTCTAAAAAGGAGCTATCGCGCAGTGGAGCTGGACAAGGGAATGTACCGGCTCTAGATTTGACTTGTGAAGTGAAACAAGCATTTGTACCAAGAGCACAAATACTCGCAAGTAGTCGATGCGCTCCGCCATCTTTGTTTATAATTCCGCTTTGTTGATGACGTACACCGTGACGTATCCTCGGTTCAACTAGTGGAAACGCGGGCTGGTTCACTAAAAAGCACCGAGGGTCTCATAAGCCTGAACGGCACTAGTTCAAGAACCAGAGTTATTTTGGTGGAAAAGCGCTAATAGACAACTCTCTGGTCTTCCTTGTGGTTTATCTTCTTTTACAAATATTTTACAATCTGTATAGGTTTAACCAAAGCCAAGAAGGAGAGTAGTCATTCAGACCTTTTTAGGGCTTTAACAAACAACCTTAATTGCAACACCTGGTTAACGAGAAACACCTTTCAGTCACATGTTCCAATAGTTTTGCTCACTTGAAAAATGGGTGGGTTTAAAGAAAGGGTGGTATGTCCTTATTGGTTTATCACATCTGATGAAAAACTACCAGGAAATAAAAGCTGAGATTCTGAACTCTTGTCTCATACTAACATTTTTGTCTTAAATTGAAATGACTTTGGTGCACAAAAAAAACAATGGATTCTGCCTTGCTGTTCCAAAACTTTAGGAGGGGACTGTATGTAAACCTCTAGGATTAGCAGTTAATTTGAAGTTGAAATTAGAGTCAGGTGTTTTCAATCAATGGGATGACAAGCAAAACAGCAAAATTTTGCAGAAACATCCAAGCATCACTGTACATACACTTTAAATACAATGTTACATACACTGTTATTTATACCTTGGTGTATATCTTGGTGTAAAGGCATAAATAATAATATTAGCATAAGCCGTTGCAGTAAAGCTCTTTGCTGGTCCCTGTTTATTGTATATTTCTGTTCTTCTCTTAGGTGTTCTGTGTTACAAATATAATTCTTATTAATTAAATCTAATACAACTTAAGACTATGCTTCTTACTCTTGCTCAAACCTGAATCTGCGCTTGACTGCTTTAGACTGCCGGTGGTTGTTAACTCTGTGCTGTACTACCTCGTCTGTCAGGTGCTGTTTGAGGCATGAGCAGGTCACCTCCAGAAACACCTGCGTGCTCCTGTTATCTTCACAGAGACGAGGAAGCTAATGGTGGCTGACATGGCCTCCTGCCGTGACATTGAATGTCTGTAGAGAGCAGACAGAGCCGTCTCACAGCTCTGGATCCACTGTCACGCTGAATGAGTGAATGAGGAATAGAGTGAAGACACACACATACATACACATACAAAAAGATCTGGGAGGTTCTACATGCCCCGATGGACACACAGGCATTCTAATCTCATGGACGATTGAGGCATGTGTAGTGAAGAATAAAGTCATATTTTAGAACACTAACTTAGGCTGTTGGTGATAAGGAAACTGCAGATTAAAAATAGAGATTATAATATTTGGTTTACCAGCCTTCTGAAGTGCGATATTTTTTTTAGGACAGGGGTACTGGAGATCTCCCACCATGGTTCTTATATTCAGATGCTCCTGAAAGCCTTAATAACCTTTAAAATGGTTTCTTGGAAGTACAATGGTTCTATAGAGAACAATGAGAAGTTAACAGGGAAGTAACAGGGAACTGGTACTGTAGTACTGTGGTATATATGATACTGTATATAGAACTATGTACAAAAAGGTTATAAACAACATAATTTTGTCTTCTCATGTTTCTATACAGAACTATTGCATTTTTGTTGCATTTAAAAAAAAGTGTTTGTTATTTGTAGCTAAACTCTTCAGGGTTTTAGATCTTCATGTCCACGTTCAGGATTAGGATTAGTAGGATTGCTCAATCTGATATTGAAGATTTTAGGTTATGTTTTATTTGAATTTAAAATACCACAAAATGTGTGACTTATTTTTTATGCCTTTAGGCCTTTTTTAACTGAAATGCAAATTTCTGTAAGACGATCCATATCATTTTCAAACATTTACTGAATACTCATCCATTTGTCATGAAAAGTGCCATTTTTAAACTTTGTATTTCTTTCAGCTGAATGATAAAATGACAATGGGTCAGAGCCTTATGTTTGGCATTATAAACACAGCAGCTGTCCTGAACAAACCCTGCGCCTGCTCTGTTCAGTTCTGCTTACAGCAAGATAATGAAGGATAGTTAAATCAATCCTAGCTGTCGATTAGACTGCCCACCTGAATGGTACAGAGTCAGAGTTAGATTGAATCCTGGTGGGCTTTTTGGTAAACAATTGAAGCATGACAAGCATAACAGACATGAAAGTCTAATCTGAAAATAAAGTCAGAAAATAAACTATTAGTATTTATGTTAATATTGCATAATAACATATTCTAATAACACATAACTAATTATTAGTAAATAGACTTAGCTCTACTGGGTGGGCAAATAATCTTGTATCTTGATTATAAGTTATATATGAGTTGTTTAGCTCTATTGGATCCATTTATATCCACTTAACAAGGGGAACCAGGGCACTAAACAAATGACCTATGAATTCACCTCTCTGACTGGAGCAACAAAAATCAACCAATCAATGAAGGCTTAATTTTCACTGAATATAAACTAAGGACAAGTGGCACAACTGCATAATATGGCCAAAGCAAACACCAAAGCAACATATGATAAATACACTTTCATGCAGTAAAGCTGAAGTTACACTTATATCTCAAGTACATGCTTTGTCAAAAGCTTGGATGTTTCCTTCAAAAAATAAACTTACTTCACTCTCATGTATTCTGTTACTGTGTGTGATTTGTGTTGCTTTCTGTGTCAATACAACAAGGCTGATGACAGTTTCTAGAAGTGGGTGGAGTAAATTGATATGAGTGTGGCTACATCCCCTTATTGTGCCATAGAGAGAGTCCAATCCTGAACATCTTTGAATTTCATGTTTTCATACTAAAACAACACCCCAAAAAATATCTTATTGGGTTGGCACTCCAGGTAACCAAACATATGTGTAAAAACAATGAAAATGTGGGTTTTTTAAACAATATGTCCCAATTAATGACCCCCTGTTATATGCTTGTTTTTCAAGATTAAATGGAAACAGGTATGTACTGTATCTAAACCAAATGAAAGGTAAGAACATTAAACTGACTATGAAGAAGCAGCGTTAACTGGGATCTTGTAGTTGAGATGTTTCTGTAATTGTTATACATTATCTTCCTGCACTAATAAAGGAATGTAATAACAGATAATCAATATGAATATGGCAATGGTATTTTACAGCATGAGGCTTGTGACCAAATTAAAATATGTATTAGAGGTATAAAAAATAACTGATTTGAATCAGAAGTCCAGTTTTGACTTTGACAATGTGAATGCATCCGTACATGGACCCCTGAATCGGTCTATTTGTAAAATGAACCGGCCGATGGCCCGATTAAACAAGTAACTCCTATTATTTCCTACCCTATTATATTGAACCGAATTGTATAAAAATCCTAAAGAATCGAATCAAACCATATCGGTCCAATTTAAAATATATTGTTTCTGAATCGTATTGTATCGCATGAATCGAGATACATATCGGATCATCATTTACTGGACAGATGAACACCCATAATATGTATATATCTTATAGTTAATATATAACTATACCTGGTCTATCCAAGTAAAGTTTGTTTAACCATACACAATAAATCTGCCAGTGTTAAATCAACACTATTAGAGCTAAAGGAACACTGAGGGTGTCAAAATGTAACACTCCCAGTAGTAATTTAACTCTAATAGTGTTGATTTAACACTGGCAGATTTACTGTGTATGAACGAAGGTTTTGAACTTGAACTTAATTGATGGACGCAGTGTACACACATATTTTTAGTCCTAACATTATATTTTATGTTGTGAAAAAAAGTGACAAATACTCTAGCATGTACAGTTTAGTGGATAAACAATGTTGTTAATGATGAGACTATGAATATGTGGCTATGAATCATATTTTATCTCAAGAAAACATTCTAATTTAACTACCTACTGTGTAAGTGGCATTTTTCAGTTTTTTTTTTTTTTGTCTCTTCTTGTCTTTCTCTCTCACATCTCATTGACACCACTCTACAGCAGATTCACAAAGCTGAGAGATCTATGATTAGTGCTCACTTTTCTTTCATTTCACCATCAAGCAGTTATGTGAACAGAAGTAGGTGTATTCTCACATTACATGACAAGTAAATTAACTGGTTTTTCATTTAACAGGGCTGTGTGTGGTAGACAGTGGTGTGATTGCTCAGTTTCTCAGTGCAGGGCTGTAATCTTACTCAGCTTTGCTGCTCCAAAATGAGCCTGCCTGGCACGTTCATTCTGTTTGGCCATTTTAACAGATACAATTCATCAGTTTCTGTCTCCTTTGTGCACCAGCAGAAGACAACGTGCTGTGATAGCTGTGGACTTTTTGTTTTTTGCTGTTATTGAGGACATTGCAATTGTAGATTGCTGTTAGCATACAATTTAACTATTGAATATTAAATTATTTTTAGACCAATTATGTCCTAGGCTACAGTAGTGCTGGATAGTATTTATGAAATACAATTTCCCAGAAAATTGAATGTTTTATAAATGTTTTATATTAATTACACGTGAAGTGATATTTCAAGCTTGTTTATTTTTGACTGAAATCCAGATTCAGAAATTATTAGAATATTTCATTTTCATTAAATATATTATTATATTTATATACTTTTAATATATTTAAAAATATGAATTATATATTTATATATTTTCATTATATATATATATATATATATATTTCACAATATTCTAATATTGCACAAATATTGCAGTTTAACTTAATCAGACAATTTTTAAGTTTACATTAATAAAGTTAAGGAAAATATACTCATTACATGGCAATTATAGTTAAAAAGAATAAAAAATGGCATTGGTTATTTTAGATGGGACTGATTTTTTTTTTTGTTTTGTTTTCTTCTCATATTTAAAAGTATGAAAAAAGTTACCAAATGGTTTTAAGGGTTAAAAGTTTATTGAGATACTTCTACAAGTATTTAAAGGCTGTAGTATGTTTACCATTAACCACGAGCAGCGCTGTCCATATATATTAAATTGTTTACATATTTGTCTGTGTACAAACTGCATACAGTATGTTTATCTATCTGGAGGATTTAAACCTGTATCCACTAAGGGGGCAATCAGGGCCAAAACATCCTACAGCCAGCACAAGAGTGCCTTCCTCTTTGAGTGCCTTCTTCTGGTTTGGCAGAGAAAACTGGCAGGAGAACAGCTGAGGAGACAATTTATTGCAATTTGTGGATGCGTTGCAGTAATTTTTGAGAACAGGCACAGCCTCCATTCCCAACAAACATAGAGAGTGCAAGGCAGATATCTAAACAACAAGTAGTCAACAGCAAACACAGGCTCTAACAGTACCTATTTGAATTTCATGTAATATTTATATTCTTTAAAGGTAAGTTGGTTATTTTTATAATTTTACCAAAAATCACCAGTCTAATGTTACCCAAACTGGTTTAGATGATCAATTTGAAAATGTATTTAGTTATGTATTATGAGAGAAGATGCACCAAAGAAAATTAAGCTTAACTAGTAAACATTAATGGTTTAAAATGTATTTGTAACCCAGACAGAAAATAAACTTAACTATTAATTAGTGTTTTCTATAGTCTGGAGAAACCAACTAATGAATTATGCTCAATATTTTACAGAATATATCAATATTACCAACACTTAAATTAAAACTCAGTGTTCTGTTACATCGGTATAGCATACATTGGAGTCCAAAAGTCTGAGAGCACTAGTGAAAATACTCCTATTTGGTTTTATTTCTAATTGAATGCAAGCTTTTTCATTACAAATGAAAGCATAACATAATTTCTTAGCATTTAGCATGCATTCCCCTTTTGCTGTAATGATAGCATGCAGCTGCAGATTAATGAACTTAAACAAGCTTCACATGCATCTGAGAGCCAACATTGAAATTCAATATAAGAAACCTCATCTTTTACTATAAAGACCTTTCAGTCAGTGGTGCATATTTGATTACACATGAATAGTGATGTAGAAAAGAGTGGAGAATTGTTTTGAATTTTGTTTTACATTTTTCAAAATCTCAAGTTCTCAATGTGGACTTTTGGACCCTCACTCATACTAGTCAAGAGAGACCAAGAATGAAGAGCTTTTCTGAAGCTGTGAAAGCATGAACATTCAGCATTGTTATGTGAGCTGCTTACCCCCTGCTACACTTACAGACACCCACAACCAGACAGAGACAGAGAGTGCTTGGTGTTTTCAATGTGCTTCAGTAATCTGGGACTAGCAAGCGCTCTCCCACAGTGAACTGAGACAGATCACAAATGTTCTCTGCCTCTGTATCCACATGTGGGCCCAATTCAGTTCTCTCCACATACACACCCAAAAAACATCATCTCTTCCTCTTTCCAAATGCACAGTATCCACGGAGCTAAATAGATATGTTAACTTCTTCTTAGGCTGTTTAAATCACTACCAGCAACAGCACCTCTGCATGTTATCCTAGACCTAATTACTTTTTATGTTCAGTAGAAAGTAGGCAATGTGTTAAATTGCCTATATTGTTGAAAAAACAGTATTTCTCATTGTTTTGATATAAGTTCTTAATTCCACTGTTTTATGCTGCTAGAAAAAAAAAAAACTAATAACTGTTATTTCGAGATTCAAGATATTTTACTGCTATTCATAATCACACAGTGTACAGAGGAACAACATAATACTTTATCCACCTACATACTTCCTAGATAGCATACAGATGTGGGCCACTTCTGGCTGAGAAATGGCACTGCTGGTTCACTGTCAGAGTGGCAAACTGCATGTGAGCCAAATGTGGCCCTTATATTGAAAATACACATTTGACCCACATGTACCATAACAGATGGGGACCACTTCTGGCAGAGATATGGCACTGTTACCTACATTTGGCTGATATGTGGCCCTAATCTGGTATAAATGTGGCCCTCATCTTGCAACCGATAGTGGTCCACCCAAGTGCCATTAATCCATATGGCAAGTGGCCCAAATGAAATGGGGGATGAGTGCCAAATGTGGGCCAGAATAATTTTGCTATCAGGGTTCAAGTTCTACCCTCTCAATTTAAACTGGGCGGTTTAATTGGTGACCAATCAGAACAGAAATAAATTACTGAGCTCTGCCCCTAATGTCAAACAGCTGAAGCTGGTTATCAGGGGAGCTCTGGCAGCTCTTGCTTTATTTGGGAGAGTTCACTGGCATGTATACACACATACAATTGCTAGGCTATGGCCTGAGCTGCTCCACAGAGTCAGAGGACTCCAGAAGGTTAAGTACTTGCTAAAAGGCTTTTTGTTGTGGTCATGGGCACAATGCGTAAAAAGCTTACTTGTTTTGTCTTTGAGCTCAGCCACGTACCTGTTTTCCCTTAAACCATTCCTGAACATTTTTTGCAGTGTGGCAAGTTGCATTATTCTGCTGAACGAGGCCAGTGCCATTAGAAAATACTGTCTGCAACAATGTTTAGGTAGGTGGTATGTGTAATTCAAATTAATGCCAGGACCTAGGGCTTCTCAGCAGAACTCTGCCCAGAGCATCACTCTGCATCTGTCAGATTCGGACTAAATCCAGGTGCCGTCTCTTCCCCAGGTATGCAATGTACACATGATGTAAAAGAAAACATGATTTTTCAGACCAAGCCATCTTCTTCCACTGCTCAGTGGTCCAAGTCTGTATGTGTTTTTTGGCAGTGGACAAGGTCAGTTTGGGCACTCAGACCTGTCGGTGGCTACGTGGCTACGTGCTCACAGATGTAGCAAGACAGAATGTACTGTGTGTTCTGACCCCATATCCAGCATGACATTTTTCAGTTATAATACAGTAGCTCATCTGTGGGATTGAACCAGGCAGACCAGCCTTCACTCCCCACATGCAGGAATGAGCCTTGGGTGCCCATGACATTGTCAACAATTCACAAATTATCCTTCCTTGGACCACTTTTGAAGACCTGTGGTTGTCTGTATGACACCATTGAGCTTTTTATGTAGCCATGATATGTTTGCTTTTTACTATTTATCATTAAAACTGAATGTGAACTTTGTTGAATATGTGAAACATCTTTGGTTCCTTTATGAGACCTTGCTTGTTGTAGATGAGACATTAATTCATTCTGCACTCAGTGTTTATCATTTGCTTTGCAGTCGGACAAACTGTACTAAATTAGCTACTAATACTTCACTGGCTTTTGCAAGTCATTTACTTTTTAAGGTGGCACTTGGTTGTTATATCTGCCCTTTCTAAGATAACATACCTGATGTCTTTGTATATCCGTGTTAAATGTGCAGTAACAAAAAAGTTGTAAATTCCCATTACATTAATTGCATAGGATATGCACCCCTTAGCTGTGAAAACTGGCTGAGGCACAACATTTCGGAAGAGGTTTTTCATACCTGCACCACCTAGAGAATTGTGGTTGAAATGAACTTCACTCCCAAACACACACAATGCCTTGGCACATCCTGTACCCAGATGTAAGCCTATTATTTCTTACTGTCCATGGTGTACCCCCCATGTTTGTGTGTGCGTGTGTGCGTGTGTGCGTGTGTGCGTGTGTGTGTGTGTGTGTGTGTGTGTGTGTGTGTGTTTAACATGAGGGTGACTTCTTGCGGGCTAATCTGCAGGAGGCAGAGGAAGGATTAACATATCAGTGGGAGTACAATTTGTGTGTGTGTGTGTGTGTGTGT
>BRDA01030476.1:6576-23303 GCA_036984385.1 Crenuchus spilurus | reverse complement strand
TATTGACATTTGCCATCTCCACATCATTGCATTCAGTTTTTATTCACAATTTGTTTAGTGTCCCAACTTTTTTGGAATCCGGTTTGTATTAACTTCGATTAAAAAAAAAAAAATTCTACTCTTTTAAAAGTTCTGATATGGTGATATGCTCTGGATGATCAATAAGTTAATGAACCATCCATACATTACAATTAAATAAGGCTTGATAAAGAGATAAGGATAACAATGTTATATAAATGTGCTGTTGTTGTTGTATTGCTGAATGATATTCTGTATGTTTCATACTTTTATTCACAATTTTGGATTTTTTTTTCTTAAAAATCATTAGTCCCACATAGTCCAGATACTAGATTTAACCTGATTATTTAAGTGAGGAAATCTTACTTTCTTGCCTCTTTATATTTTCTGATTTGTCCTCAGTTAAGCGTGGAGAACATGTGGATCAAATTTAAAAAATCACATGTTGATATTCATGAATTAAGTTCATGAACTAATCTGTTAAGTGTTAACAGGACATTTGAAAATCACCAAAAATTTACCTCTGACACCAAATGTATCATGTAGATTTTTTTTAATGCAAATTATTTTGCCATTGTAAGACTCCACATAATCTAGCAATTTCCATAGCTAGGGTTAATCACATGTCCTGCAGGTTTATTAATATTATTTATGGGTGCTGTACGCATGGAGTCACTTAAACTATTTCAGGTAATTGTTTCCACTTTTCCTAAATGGCACATGGTAGTTGGGCACATGGGTAATTGAATCTTGACAGCAAAAGTACTGTGGATTGTAGTAGAAAATGTGCTACCAGTTTCCTTTTTTGGAAGCCTCTGTTTTTTTGCGAGTGAGCAAGGAGCTAATGACTGCAGTGGGTTCTGTCAGGAAGGAAAATTGCTTTGAAATGTTTGCTGACAGCCAGATATTTCACTCATTTGTTTTTCTTAATGGTCAGACTGAGGCATTTTAAGTGATCTTTGCCATGCCTTCATGCCTTATTTATGATCACAAAAGTAGATTCAGTTCAGCTAATGCAAACAAACATTCAACCAATAGATTAAGATGCCTTCTAACACCAAAGTGTTTACAGTTCTATACTTTTAATGATAACACTGGAGATTGATTTCTCTGCCACATGCAAACCTCTCAGATTTGTTAATTAGGTTGTATTCATATTAATTTCATAGGGTTTAAGATTAGCATTATCAGTGCATCTCCACAAATTTGAGTATTTTTCAAACTTCAAGTTAATCTGTCATATTTTATATTAATTATGTGAAAAGTGATATGTCAAACCCTTTTTATTTTATTATTTAAGTAAAGGTCATTTACTTAAATTCAAAATGAAATACCATGGCATGGAACCTTGACTTATGAGTGAACCAACTTATGAATTGTCCAAGATACAAGCAGTCGCCTGGTAGAATTTGTACTTTATGATGTCAGAACTAAGTTACGAGCAAGCAAACTTGAGAAGAAGAGGTCATGCATTGATGCTGTGTAACAACACTTGTCTCACTTATTTTCAAAACATTTTATAATAGAGGAAGAAATAAAGCTCCTTGGGCAGAAATTATTGAAACACCCTGCAAGTTACCACAAGAAAATTGTGGTGAAAAAGGTAAAAATCAGTTAAAAAAGATGAAGGTCACTTTTTGTATTTATTAGTCACAGTAAATACAATTAATAAAACAGTTATTTCTTTTATTATGTATTATTATTTTTTATATATTACTTATGCATAAAGTGCATTTTTCTTATTTAAATAGATGTAACAAAAAATGGTGTGGTTTCTGTTGGGCAGGAACAGATTAATAGCATTTTCATAAATTTTAATGGGGAAATTTAATTTGATATTTGATTATTAATTTGAGTTACAAGCTCGGAAGATTCTGGGTTTCTGATTTTCATGAGCTACAACTCAACAATCTACAGTAAAACAAAATAAAGGCTTGAGTTGTTACTTTACATGTAATAAATATAAAATATGAGTTAACCTTTAAATTATGAACATAAATTCTATTTTTAAAGACACTGTATTAAGGAAAAGCATTCCAGTAATATTGTGTTTTCACATTATGTCTCCTTCAAAAAGTTAAAATTGTGCAAAATTCTTGAAACATCTGCACAGAACTGTCTTCAGCAATGAGTGCAGGCCACAGTACAATAAAGTAAACATGGACAAAATGGCTATAAACCACAGTGTGGTTTTAATTTCCTGTCACTGAAAGATACTCTGAATTTACTTTCGAGATCAATACTGTTCCATAACTCTTTTCTTTTCGTATGCTGTCATTTGAGCTATGAAAACCTGTTTCTGTAACCAGTCACCCCGTGTCAGATACTTCCTTTTCTCATTTGCTCTGATATATGGAATTTTAAGCACATTGTTTCTATGAAGGAGCCCTTAAGTCTAATTTTATCTGCAAGGTCATCTTGAGAGAACCCTTTCTTGGGTTTCCACTCTCCCTCTTTGCCAATCTGCCCGAACAAATGACTTCCGTTTAAAACGTTGCAAACCTTCCTGCTGCTTCGGCCTACTGCTCCTAATCACCGTGCCGTCCTCACCGCTGGAATGCTCAGGAACCTGATAGGCAGAGATCCCCTCTATATGTAATCCTCCCTATCAGAACAAAGAGGTGTAACTGACTCAATGGCTTTAGAATCTCTCAGGGGAGAAAGATTGGATGTTTTAACATGCAAATGGCCCTACTTCTTAAAATTGCTCTTCTAAAAGGTTTCTAAATCACTCTGATGACCTAGAAAGATTCCTGTGGCATGAGAGATGCTATAGAACAATACAAGAGTTACAGAGTGGTTCCTCAATTTAATTTTTAAAGAACCAGTAATACAACAATATTACATCAGGATATTATATTTTTGTCTCTTGAATTTAAGATTATACATCAAGCTGCATGCAAATTTGTGTATATATGGTAAATATTTACCTTAATATAATATCCCTTAAAACACTTTGCTTTAAATGTTGAATATTTTATTTGAATTGAGTCTATGAGGAGTTAATTATTTATTGGAATAAAATATATACAGTGCAACCTGAGTTATCGTTTGCCCTTGTTATTGTACAATGTGATTATTATCGACTTGTTTGGTTGAAACTGTGTCCCAGTTATTGTTCATCCGCCCAGTTTTCATCGGCATGCCCTTGTGCCTCACCACTGTTTTTGCAAAAACAAAGCATCCACCCACATGTTCATTATTCTTTCTGCTTTTGTTTCTTGTTATGTCTCATTCTAGGGCTCAAAACAAACTAAAACACGTCACACTAAAGTGACACTACCAACTGAGAATGGGTGCGAAAAAACAAATAGCACCCTGAGAACAGGTGTATAAAACAGAGTGATTTTCATTAATCCATTTCATTAGTCTTTTGTATTTGTACAAAAGTCTTTGTTTTCTGTATGCAAAACTATAATTATTCTATATAACATGCATTTTTGTTAATTTTTTGGAGTGTCTGGAATGAATTAATTGGATTTACTTTATTTCTTATAGGAAATGTTGCTTCAGTTATCATTTGTTTTGGTTATCATTAGACACTTTAGCGCAGATTCATAATGAAAACCGTGGTTCCACTGTATTTTGAAAAATTTAAGAAATACAGATTCAAAATGTAAATTTAATATAACTGTAACTCAGTGGTACCTAACTATATCTTTAATGAATTTGAAACATTAGAGCAAAACAATAGTCATATCTCTTCTATGGGTTCATACAAATAAAAATCCCTCTGATCTGTATTACAATTTTATAGTCTAATATAAAATACATTTACTGAGACATTTAACTGCTGCCTAATTCTCTCAATAGCTTGTATGCTTTTTGTATGGCTCAGTGCTCTAGCACATGTATATCTGCTCTATTGATGCTATAGCTGCTTTGTTTGCAAACTGTGTCTGAGTATCAGATTGCCCTTTGACTATATGCAGTCAGCGTGGAGATGCCGCTGGTTCCGGGACTCAGGAGCCTACCTTTTTGGCCCTTGTGTCTGAGCTGGACAAGGTCATTTTGGGTTGAGTGGCTTCCAAAGCCTGGGTCATGAGCTGTGGCCTGGGGGTTTGTGTCTGCTCTCACCCTGAATGACCTTCCCCCCAAACTGTCCATC
Source organism: Crenuchus spilurus (assembly GCA_036984385.1). Taxonomy (NCBI): domain Eukaryota; kingdom Metazoa; phylum Chordata; class Actinopteri; order Characiformes; family Crenuchidae; genus Crenuchus; species Crenuchus spilurus. Next base: position 19,177 of record BRDA01030476.1, on the reverse strand, counting down.
TTGTTGAAATGTTATTGGAATTACTGACTCGTAACATTTTTCAGTGACTCCATGTATTAAAAACATTTTACAAATGAATTAAATCTGCAAACCCTTTTAAGGATAAAAGAAGTTATACACCATTGAAAAGTAGAAGCCAATATCTATTGAAGGAGCAAAATGCATAAAATATCTATTTGAAGATTTTGATAGATTAGATTTTTTTTCTGTCATCTTATTTTTACAAGAGTGGAGCTTTCCGGAAATGTAGGACTGATTCAATTAAGCCCTTGAGAGTTTTTTTTTATGAATGCTGGAGTTATCATGTAGAAGCAATTCAGCTGCATTATTCTTGCATTCTTCCTGCCCAATTATACAATCAGCAATTACCTCGTCAAAATCACCAATATATGGAAAATAATTCAATTTAAGCCTGTATCATTAATTTATGAGGCAACATCCTGACAGCTTGTATAATGGACTGAAAATATGTACAGCTCTAAAACTCAGCTGAGTTTTGAGACAAAGAAAGGATGTCTTAATTAGACAAACTCAGAGTTCATTAAGAACACTTCATTACTTAAATGTGCTGAGTGTTGGTACAGCTAATTAAGATAACAGTAATGAATGTAAGGTTTAATTTAGATAAGAGCTACCCACTTGTCACATTCCCTCATTACAGCGCTATTGTCATCTAGAACAATTCTTTCTAAAGTCTTTCTAATGTCTTATTCAGACCTACCACAGACTGTAACTTGAGCAGCAGGAACATTTTATCTTCTGCTTTTTGATGATTTTCTATTTATTCAGAGTGAATGTTCCCACAGTTGTAAATGGAAAATTGCGTGACTCAGTAAATGTATTTTTATGAAACACATACATGTTTCAATTTGAGAAATTGAGAATCAGTATGTTTCAATTTTGATTCATTAATGTACATCTCCTGCTAGTGCATCTCTAAATGTTAGAATATTGTGAAAAAGGTTCATTTGACAAACATGAACCTGTTGGCATCATGCCTAATATCAGATGTGTGTTAGAGGGGCAGAAATCCTCCCAGCACTGAGCTTTGGATCAACAACCTCACTTATTGTAACTAAATGCAATCAAATCCTCACATCAAGGCTCCAAAATCTAGTAGAAAGTCTTCCCTGTACAGTAGGGACAGCTACTCTGACAGATACATGAAAAAATATATTTTAATATGCTTGATTTCATAAGAAACAATGAATGAGAATACGTATGTCCAAATGCTTTTGTCCACTTAGTGTTTAACTTTTTGTATTCAATTGTGAACAATAAAGAACAATTTTATTGTACTCATTTTTTTTATGTTATTGAATGTTCTGACTGTCATTTTCATGGTATCAAGTGTGATGCAAAATGCTTTATTGGTGACCGTTAGAATAGTTCACAGTGGTGGTGATAGGAACCAGATGTCTGATTATTTCAAAAGCTATCACACAATTACATGTGACGTTAATTTTTACAAAAATTTTAAGAAATGTGCTCAGTCTAAAATATTTCACAGTGCATTGAATGAAAGGAAATTTTAAGAAACATACACATGTCGTAGGACTTTTTGCATTGAATGAGGTATAATAGCTAGAATATCGCTAAAATCAAAAAGGCTGACAGATAAAGACTTTTTAAAATAATCCTATATATCAAGAACAAGTTACATCACTCTGTCCAACCTGATCAAACAAAAAAAAACATGGTGGCAGAGGGATGTTCAGGGATTTCCCAAAAGATAAATAAAGACTAACACTACAAAAATGAATTGCACTGCCTGATCATGTATTATTTTCAACCAATTAATTTTTTAAGTGAACAAATAATAAGTAACAAAGTAACGTGTTTACAGTGTCATTTAAAGAAAATGACCCAAAAAAGGTTATGTTTGTTGACCTGTTAATCACCTGAGGAACCCTCTTTCTTCTCACTGAAGGTCTCATTGCGTGATTGAAGTCCCCCTTAATGTTCATGTTCATCTCTCCAACCAGAGACCTCAAGACAGTAGACAATGCTCTATGACCTATTTCACTCCAGGCAAGACATTGCAAAGCTTAGCGAAGTTCATTAGACTGGAGCAAACAAGAGCGCTAAACACAACACGCAGACAGGAGCACAACAGCAACACAATCTCACCAATGCATTATGCAGCACCACAGCACAGTATATCCTGCCTTTAGTAATCAGGGAATGGAGCCTTGAACTTATCAGAAACACTTAGCTTGTCTTGCACACTCACTAACGATAATGTCTAAACATTGTGAAATAGTTAAATACGCTATGTTTGATGATGATAAAGATAAATGAATAGCCCCATTCATGTTATGCAAATAAATCTGGCCTGTGAAGATATAGATGGCTCTCTTCATGCTGGCCCTCTTCAGAACACATCTTGCAAAGTTGAAAACAATCACTTCCCTATCTGTCTCATGAGTGTGTGCCCCTCTCTCTTTACTAAAGTGAGGGGCAAGGTTGGAACTCTCAGGCGCTGAGGATGCTTTGTCTCACAGCCAGTCCAGAGAGTCTCACAGAGCTTTTCTTCAGTGCATCCTTCCACACAAACACACTCACATTTTGTTAGCCTAAAGCCAGCAATCAGATGATGTTCCAAAATGCAAAAAAAACAGCTTCAACTGACAGGAACAATGCATTCACTTGCCTTTTTCAAATGAATCATCATTTCCACATGAATAACATTTATTACATCAAGTTAGTGTTAGGTTTAAGTATAGGTAAGGTTATGGTTAGAGTTGTACTCTTCAAAATAAGGGTGCCTAAAAGGGTTTTTGGAGCAATGCCATAGAAGATTCATTTCTGGTGGCCTGAAGAACATTTCATTTGATTTTACCAAAGCACTTTGTTATAGTGGTGTGTTAGACAAAGGCATACCTGCCAACATTCCCAGTTACTGCTCTGTTTTTAACCCTTTGTGTTTCCAATTGGGAATTTCTCATGTTAATCTCTTAAATTCATATTTTTCCAAAATAATGTTTTGGATTGAGTTTAGGATTAGTTTTATAATGTTTGGTAGATTTAGTATTAAGAGAAAATGTGTGTTTATGTTAATATGTATGTTAATGAGAAGATATGAAACTATAGTCTCAATTGAAATAAACTACTGTACACAATTTTGTTAATGTAAGTTTTAATATGGGAATGATTTCCAAATTTTAATCAAATGAATCACCTCCCTGAGAGTAAAATAGGGAGGAGTGTTGGAGAGAAGTTGATAATAGGTGGTTATTTATAATAGAAAAAAACAGGGTTGTTTATCAGGGTCCTTCTTAGAATGATAAATCAATTTAGCAATGCTTCACAAATCACAGCATCACTGCACCAAAACCTCAGACAGAGAGGATTGACATTTCTGTTGGGAAAGTTTCCTCTCCTCATGAATGAGTCTTTTCTTAGACTGGCACAGGGGCACGGGGGTACAGAGCTGGTGGCACAAGCTCTGTGCGACGTAATGTGGCATGAGTTTCTGGTCAGCCATCAAAGGGACAGCAGCTCAGTGTGTGTGAAGCAGGGCAGGATGAGCTCAGCTGTGATGAGAGAGAAACACTAACGATAAAACCTGCTGAACTTTCTCACTGCATTCCACTCTTACAATGTGCCTCCTTTACATGGAGAAAGTGTTTCTGCTTATCAGCACTGAAATCAGAGAAGTGTGTGTGTATGTATGTGTGTGTGTGTGTGTGTGTGTCAGGACAGACTGACCAAAATGTGTTTGAGAAAAGTTCTGTCTTTGTAAAGTGTTTATAAAGCATCTTTTATAGAATTAAATGGTATTTAGCATCAGAAAAATGATCCCTGAAGAAAAAGGATCTCTAAAGAATAATGAGCTAAGAAAATGATCCCAAAAGTAAAAGAATCCCAAAAGCAGAATGGGTAAAAGTATCTTTGTGTGTGTGTGTGTCTGTTTGTAGGTGTACATGTGTGTATTTCTGTAGTTGTGTGTGTGTGTGTGTGTGTGTGTGTGTGTGTGTTTTCACTCTTTCACCTCAGGGTAAGCGGGCTTTTGGCAGTCAGGCGTAAGCCAGGATGGTTATGCGTGTCACATGGTGATCTCTCCTCCATTCTCTAAATGTTATTGTTTTCTTTCAGGCCAAATTCCTGAACTTACACTTCTGTGTAGCCAGTAAGTCTTCCATAATATTTGGCTGGTATTACATGGTGAAGGTTTTCCAGGTAAAAATAATACAAAGCAAGTGGGATCATGGCTCTCAATTTACTAGGGTTAAGTGGGCTGCTGGATATCATATCCAGGTCGACATTCACCTTGGAGCTCTGAAATTCCCAATGAATTGTACTTTAAAGATGCTAATTACTTAACCCTTAGAAGAGTTAAGTTGTTTTAGTTCTCTGTTAAATATAAAGTACAGATAGTTGTGTAATTATGTATACAAATGATACAATTAATTACACATCTTGTGAAACACCCCCCTTGGCATTTTTTTGTGGTTTGCTACCTCACAGCCTGGAATTAAAATTCATTATTTGAGGGTTTGCATCATTTAATTTACAGGACATGTCTACAACTTTGAACATTTGATTTTCTTTTGATTGTGAAGCAAACAAGTAGTAGGACAAAAATGACAGAAAAATTCAGTGTGCATAACTATTCACACCCCAAATGTAGGTCTTTATGAGCTTGCCACATCTTGCCACTGGGATTTTTGCCCATTCCTCCAGGCAAAACAGCTCCAGATCCATCAAGTTAGACTGTTTCTGCTGGTGAACAGTAATCTTCAAGTGTTACCACAGATTATCAATTGGATTAAGGTCTTGACTTTGACTAGGCCATTCCAAAACATTTACACATTTCCCCTTAAACTACTTGAGTGTTGCTTTAGCAGTATGCTTTGTGTCATTGTCCTGTTGGAAAGTAAATCTCAGTCTCAGTCTCAAATCACTGACCGATCAAAACAAGTTTGATCAAGAATATGCCTGTATTTAGTACCATTCATCTTTTCCTCAACTCAAACCAGCATCCCAGTCCCTGCTGCTGAAAAAATATCCCCACAGCACGATGCTGCCATCACCATGTTTCACTGGTGTTCTTGGGGTGATGTGTTGTTTTCGCGCCAGATGTAGTGTTATCCTTGGTGGCCAAAAATTTACATTTTGGTCTCATCTGTATATACTTCATACATAAATTACATTAACATTCATTCAATAAGCATTGTCAGGTATCAGTGTGTACTTATTAAATGGGTAATTTCAATTTGGGTAATTTCTGTTCTATACAGTGACTGCATGCAAAAAAGCTAAATATGTTTAGCATCCACAGAACAATATTAATTCAGTTTAGATCATATCAACTGAACTTTTTGTAGTGATGGATTGTTTAAAATCTGCACTTTTGACAGAAATGCTTCAGAATGTGTTCCAGATTATGTTGGAATTCATCAGAAGTTGTATTGACTCCATTCATACTGTTCTGACTCCAGACTTTTACTGTTACTTCACTGTTTAGACAAGTTCATTATTTTCTAAATATTCATAATTTATAAAGTGAGAAAAAAGCATGAATATACTGGATGTGGTAACAAATAAAAAAATTAGAAAATTGTGAAAAGTTCATTTATGTTCATAAATTAACTCAAAAAGGTAAACTGATATGTCTTATATATATATATATATATATACTTGTATATATATGATAACCTGTGACCTTTCACCTGATGCAGCGTCTTGAGCCACGCCCCTTTGTCTTATAATGTCTTATTTCATTCATTGTACTCACCTGTTCTGAGTTCAAGTTCACAGTCCTCTCTTGTCTGCCATGTTAGTGTTTCCACTTTATAAGCCTTGTTATGTTTGGCCATCATTCTGTGCTCATGTTTAGATCTGTGTATCTGTGTCTCTGTGTCCATGCCAGTAGTACCTGTGAGTTCATGTAAGCCATGTCTCTGTGTATTCAAGTCAAGTCTGTGTCAGCGTTTAAGCCACTGTGCTTGTTTTGTTTTGTTCACTGTTTACAATAAACCTCTGTTTTGAATCTCACCCCATCTCCTTGTAGTTCCACAGCAACTCCCCCCTCTTACGATATATCTGTATTTTACTGTTGATCAGTTTGGCTTATAACTCAAACCACAATTTCAGATTATTAGAATATTTAATTTCAATTTTGAGTAAATTACTATTCAAGCAATATCAGCATAAACAGAATAATAAAACAGAAAACATACTTGAAATATGGTACTTTAAGTGTAATTAATCTAAAATATAGTAGTTTACCTTTTTGAATTGAATTATGAAGACATTATACAATTAACAATATTCTTTTTAGTGATGCAGTAGTACCTTAAATAGAACATTTAGCTAATGGGAACTGTGGTTATTTTTGTTGTGCTCTTTTTGTATTTTGCTAGCGGTTTGTGGAATGTATGCAGATCTTCTAGTAAAGATGAATTGCATGCAGCTGCTTGAGGATAGATGAAACTGCTTTTTGGTGTCTGGACTTCCAGACACAGTAGCAAAGAGAAGTTTAGAGCTGTTCCGGTTCTTGCTTCCTTCCTTACCTTCCCTCTCTCTTTCCATCTTTCTGTCTGTGGGCAAACACCTGGCCAGACCGGGTACGAAGGCATGTTGAGTCAAATATCTGCTGCTGTCAAGCTGTAAATTAAAACGAGGTGCAATTTCCTCCAGTCTAATTAGCAGTAAATTGGTAGTATGTGTTGGTCCAGTCTGCCCTGGGGCAGAGTGAGGTGGCAATGAAGTGTTGAAATGAACATGTCAAAGGATGTCTGTATTAGGAAGCATGAGGTAGGGCCTACAGCATGGAGCAGAATGAGATGCTTTTCTTAGATTTGGGACTGGTGTTGTAGAGCGGGTGTGGAATAACTTTAGGCTTCAGGATATCAAAGGAAGGATAGGAGGGAGTTTTACTTTTAGAAGTTAAAGGAACTTGCTCAGAAGCCAGGCTTTTCTTTTTTTATTGTAAAACTACAGCTGGGATGCTAAAAACACTAAATCTCAATAAACCTAAATATCTCAGTTGTTTACAATTAAAATACTTGACCAAAAGTCCTCTCAACTCACTTAAGCTGCATCTAGATCTTAATGGAGGCCTTACAAACCAGTCAATGTGGTTTAGGACAGAATATGGCTTACTATGAGTTACTGGCATTTAACAGTACATATACTACAGATGGACAGTACCAAAGTAGCCAAACTCATAACTGGTGTGTACTAAATGAGTTGTTACCTATTTCAAATAAACCTATATTTTCTTACAGTTATAGGAAAATAATCACTCAGTAATTTTTATTTATTGACATTTTTTAAGAAATAAATTTCATAAAAGCGCATATATCCCATTTGTTAAATTTAAAATAAAAAATCAGTTGAAAAGTTAAAAATGTCCTATAAGTAAGCTTTTTAAGGTTTTAAAAACCTCTCAATTGGTCTTTCTGTCACTCCAAATATTTGTAGCAATTTAAATTTTATGATTTTTTTAAGTACTGCAGAAAATAATAAAGGACCTTTTCATTCCTCCCTAACCACTTGTTCCTCATAGATACACAGTCATTCTCAAGTATGCAGCTCTAAATCAAAAGAGACAAGTGCAAAGAATCAGTTTCTCCTGTTTTACTATATATAAATGTGTTTTAGTAAAATTTACATTTTTGTTTTATTCTATAAACTACTTACAGCAGTTCTTTCAAAATTGAAATTCAAATATTGTTCATTAGCATTTATTTGTAGACAATGACAGGTAGTCAAAATGATGCAGTGTTTTCATACCTCAAATAATGCAAAGAGAACAAGTGCATATTAATGTAATTAATTTTCAAACCCAAAAATACTAATATTTTAACTTAAAAAGAGCTAAAAGTCTTGACTGTCTATCTTTCTTTTGGTCACATTCTGGAGATTTCTTTTCTCTTTTTTCCAGAGTTGTAGAGGCAATATTAGATTATTTTAACAATTAAATACATGTTATATATCTGCTTATTCTGGTGGTTCATATTACAATAATGGCTTTAGACTGGACAGTTGAGTTAATATGAAAATCAGTGTTATTGATTTTTGCATTTAGTGATGTTCACTGTAGAAACAATTGAACATGAATAAGTCTTTTCTGATAAACACTTTTAAAATTATCCATATCAAGTAACCCAAACTAATACTGGGATACTAGCTTTGGTATTATTTGGTATCAGACTGAAATGAAAGTCAACAGTACCGCCAGTCCCTGTTGGCACACTGAGTAGGTGAATATGTGCATGTGTTTAATACACTGTATGGTTTGGACTGGTCTGAGAATGAAAAGCAGCTGTAAGGCATTCCTTAACTATTTTCATTCTATAAAAGAGCAGAAAAAATGTGAAAAAGAAAACAGGAGAGTTAGGATTGGAGAGACTGAAGGTGGACCTCCACCCTCCACTCTAGAACTTTCTCTCTCATCTTTGTGTGTGTGTACAGCTATACAAAAACATATGTTGTTAGTGTATTATTGGAATGGTAAAGCAAAAGTGAACAGTGACGTACTTACAGCTGACATAAGCTCATAAAAATATTTATAAAGGCTCATTCCAGTAGACGCCATCTGATATTAAGAATGTTTTTGCCAACTTTCACCAAAATTAGCCTTGACAGATGACACCTATGGGTTTACAGTATAAATACTTATGTAGGTTTATGTCAGTGATTATGATAAATTTATGATTAAGACTTACTTATTCAAACTAGCATTTTTATTGTAATTTATCTATTATATGTATGTGTCTGTGAGTGTGTGTGTGTGTGTGTGTGTGTGTGTGTGTGTGTGTGTGTGTGTGTGTGTGTGTGTGTATATACTGTATATACATACGTTTATGGCATTTGATCTTATCCAGAGTGACGCACAAAAGTGCTTTATTTCCATTGAAATAATTATCTCAGTTAGTACAGACAGGTTAGAGCCCAAACTACTCTTCAGTTCAGACGCTGTTAGAACAAAACCATCACTAATACCTAGAAAGTAGGAAAAATACACAATCATACACAATGTAAGAGTATTACAATGCATTAAAATAAGTGTTTTAAACTAGTGTTTGCTTAAGTCCTCAACAAATACTATTATTCATTCATTCATTCATTATCACACCCGCTTATTCCAAATCAGGGTCGCGGTTAGTCCCCTACCCCCTCACTGGGCGCAGGGCAGGGCAGTACACTATTCAACTAAGCCCAGGACAGGGCGCCAGTGCATCGCTGGGTGAACACACGCACACACATACACATACAAACACATGCATATGGACAATTTAGAGTATCCAATTCACCTGACCTCCATGTTTTTGGACTGTGGGAGGAAACCAGAGACCCGGGAGGAATTATTATTATTATTATTATTATTATTATTATTATTATTATTATTATTATTATTATTATTATTTTATACTACTAATGATGTAAAGCACTTTGAGAAACAAAGTTGGGAACGTACTTTATAAATAAAGTTTAATAATTAATAAGTTTAACAATTTTCTTCTTCTTCTTCTTCTTCTTCTTCTTCTTCTTCTTCTTCTTCTTCTTATTATTATTATTATGTAGCTGTGATGCATCCTGAACAGCACCCTGCAGTAAAGTGATTCCAGTTTCTATGAACAAGAACATTTAAAGTGGAAGTTAAGAGTTAAGAGTGGCAGGACCTCCATCTCTCTCTCTCTCTCTCTCTAACTCTCTCTCTCTCTCTCTCTCTCTCTCTCTTTCTCTCTCTCTTACACACTCAGAAACATGTGTTGTTAGTGTATTATTGGAATGGTAAGCAACAGTGATGTGATCTTCTGCAGAAAGGCTGTTTTGAGGAATGTGCTAAATGGACGTCCAGCTGTACTTACCCATAACTCAGCACTCACAAGCACACGCAACTAGCATTTACTTTACACCTCTCCTTCAGCACCATGCCTCTCACTTTCTGACTGGTACCTTCTACTATTCTTCTGTGGTTTTTCTGTCCATTACCCTTTGTGTGACCAAGTCAAGGAAAAAAAGAGGTGATTATTGGATTCTGGGGTTGTCCAGACTCCCTTGAAAGAGGAGACGTAAAACCCATAATCCATTTACTTTGACCTTTCTCCCTCACCTTTCACTGCCAATTGCCAAACAAACAGGGCTGATGGATATGCATGTGCTTATTGATGGGACAAAGTCTCTGTATAAATGTCTGATCAGGATCCATCAGTGACATAGGTGACAAGGGCACCATTCCCAGTGATTTTACTTATTGTAAGCATCACAATGATTGTAATGTATAAAAGGAGATCTAAGAACATATTCACTTACCAGTGAAATATAACATCTTCAATCATTCAACTACCAATTAGCCTAGATATATGGAAAAAGCTCAGGATATTATATTGTTGGCAGCTTTAGCCCCAGCATGATTAGGGACCTGATCTTGTGACCAGAAAGTTACTGATTCAGTGCCATGGCAGGACATGGCTGACACGTGAATGGACATGAGCAAGTCACCTAACCCCCAACTGCTTCCTGGACTGCCCACTGCTTCTGTCACAAGTGCTTACTGCTCTCTAGTGTGTGTGAACATGTGTATTTCACTGCATGAATGTGTTAAATTATGGAGATCAGATTCGTCTGTTTGCAAGCCCATTAGTCAGTGATTATGCACTTTCACTTTAATTCACATCACTTTCATGTAGGTGTCTTGTAGCTGTATGAACATTATCCTACAATAGTGTTACCATTATAGTTTATCATCAGTGATCAGTAACATTTAATCTAATTCTATTTTTTGCATGGCACAAACAAAACGTTACTTTTTGGTGATTTTAAGGTGCACTCATGTCCCTCTTATTAATAACATAAGCCAGAATTGTCCAGTCTTATCCACAAAGGGCCAGTGTGTCTGCAGGTTGACTTTGTGATATAAAACCAGGCAAACAACAATAAATGTCTTATATTTAGAGAAGAGTAAGGAAGAGTATGATCTTTGCCCTCAGAACTTTTCACATTTCAGCATCTTTCTTTTGTTTACTTAAAAATTGTGTGACAGCCTGTGACAGCCACCCCATGTGGCAACCAATCCCATGTTCATCCCAAGTGCATTGTACTGGAATATAAAATAATTACAGAACAGTCTCATCAGTCATCTAACCTCACATACTTTAATTTGATGGCATAATTGACTTTGATAGGTGGGGTGACATTGTGTCTTACTCCTGCTCAGCCCCTGATAAGCGCTCTTTGTCTACAGTTTGACCCGCTATTCATCTTCAGGATATTACACCTGCAGGAACATTGGTCAAGCCTATTGTTCTTTATTGATTTTGCCTCCAAACAATGCTTGTGCATTGCCATCTATTTAGTCTCTGTCTCTCACACTGCTAATACACTGCTACAGTGCACCTGTGTTTATGAGCACAAAGAAAACTTTATTCGAGTAATACAGTACACCAGTGAACAATATCACTTAAACATCAAGTGATTCTGAATTATCAGAAGTAATTTATTGATAAACAGTGTTTCAGACACAGGGGTTATCAGTGAAAACTAGAAAAGGGTATTTCCTAGAGGACACACAGGCTGGTTGGGCAGCTAAAGTGGCTCCAATTGCCAAGCAGCTGCTATGCTGTTGGTACATGATCAATAAGATGCAGCTGTTTTTGCCAGGTGGTTGTTATGGTGTTTGTACATGGTTGCTACAGTGATTACTAAACTGTTGGTAAGTGGATGCTAGGCTGTTGCTATGTGGTTGCCATGTGGTTGCTATATGGTTGCTAAAAAGTTGCTATGTGGTTTCTAAGTGGTGACTACACAGTTGCAATGTGGTTGCTAGGCTGTTGGTATGGTATCCCAGGTAGTTGACAAGGTGGTGCTAGATGGTTGCTAAAGTGTCCCAAATGGTTGCCATGGTGTTGCTAGGAGGTTGCTATGGTGTAGAGGGTGTTTACTGAGTTATTGTTTGGGGTTGGTAAGTGGGTGTTAGGTGTTGTTGAAAATGAATGGGAGCCTTAGGGAGGAATGAGTGATGAATAAAGGACACATAGAGAAGTGTGGGCCATTATGGCTGTTTATTAGAGGACTATTGACCTGTTCTGAGTGAGTATAATCAGTTTAGTGGCTGTAGGGTAAAGGACTTAGAATTTAGAATTAGAGAATTTAGGTACACCCAAAAAATGATTGGAACTCTATGGGAGGAAAGAGGGAAGGGGGTAGGGGGGTACAAATGTATGTGAGTCAGAACAACAATGAATTTGTGCTCAGGGGTCTGCCCTTAGATATTATTTGTGAAATGGTGTCTCGGTGGAGCAGAAGCAGAAGTACATTAGATGGGTGTGTACTTTTCATCTACTATTCTAAATATGAAAAAATGGAATTTAACAGTTACTGAAAACCATATGTTGGATCAAAAAGCTGTATACAAGCATACCACTCCTGATCAGTGCAAACATTCCAGAGCTGCAAAAGGGTAAAAAATTGCAGGGTGATATATGTGGCAGAATTCCAGCAGAAAAATAATAAGAAAACAGAAGGAATTACATTTACATATAAGCAGTGTTGGGAACGTTACTTTAAAAAAGTAATTAAATGAAAAAATTTCATTGCAAGGGTTGTGACGAATATACATTTACATTAAGGAAGACAAAAGAATAAT
>BRDA01030472.1:0-13345 GCA_036984385.1 Crenuchus spilurus | reverse complement strand
GTTCTCCTAAGATGTTTAATTAACATGGTGAGAGGTTACATCCTTGACGGGCTCCTTGTCTTACGCTGAACCATGCTGACGTGTGATCCGCGGTCCTGACGGCTGCACGCTGCTCACTGTACAAATTTCTTAGCAGCTGGATCAGGTGTGAGGGGAAACCCATCTCCAGCATGGTTATCCACAATTGGTCATGTTGTACCATGTCGAATGCCTTTGTGAAATCAATAAAACAGAAATACAGTTCCTGATTCCTTTCTCTTGCTTTCTCCAAGATGATCCGGAGGTTTGTGATCTGATCCCGAGTGCCTCTTCTTGGTCTAAATCCAGCTTGTTCTTGGGCAATCTCCCCTTCCAGCTTAGACTGCATTTGTTTTAATATCACTAAACACTGGAATAGGAGATATTAATCTATTAACAACCTCAATAAAGGTCACATTTATATGGTGGTTAAATGTGATAGAGAAAATGCCAGCACTTTGGCATCCTGTAGATTGTTAGTTGGTAATTAATTTTGCTTCACTCTCTCACTTAAAGAGCTCAGAAGCAGTGATGGGCTTAAAATAATGTGAAAGTTTTGTCCCTCTGGTGGTACGGAAGGGGTAGGGTGGTCCTGATAAGATTAAAGCCCTGACAGGATGATTGAAGCATGTTGACCAGATATTGGACATACAGAGTAATGTGTGATTTCTTACCATGCCTTTGGGTTGCTAGATTGTCTCCAAGGTCAGTAATGACTCAACCAGAGTTGACTGGCCCAGGTCAGTTGATTATTCAGTTATAACTCTGGCAGAAGCCACTGATAGCAGAGATGTTGAGGTTTTGTAGTGAAAGCACTGAAGTTTTCAGCCCAAACAAAACCTTACTGAATGCAGCTGTTTGCTGTGTTTCTTACTGTAAATGTAATTAATCAGCTAAGACATGTTCTCCTTATGTTTGTTTCAGTATTTTTTTCAGTGGAGATTTGAGGGTAACATAAGTAATGTAATTTACACCAATTAGCATTGCTATTGCATGCTCAAATCATGACTCAATTCCTTCTGATTGTGTGGAGTTAGTTCTGTTATCTCAAAAAAACTTGGTTATGTGGTTTCTGACACTGTATGATCTGCTGTTATTTACAAAAATAGAATGAAGTGCTTTTCGTGGTTGTTAAATGCGCTATTAACCATTTATGGCTGATTGATTACATATCAGATAAGGAGAAAACCAAGCTATTGCATTAATTATGACTTCTGTGTTGGTTTTGATGGTAGGTAGAAGCATCTGTCATAAAAACAAGACAGCAATTAGTGACTATATCTGCACACTTGCATCAGCAAGAAACGGCAGAAAACATACCATCCTAACTGAACAGCTAGTGGAAAAAATCTTAAACATCAACAGATTTGTCATCCACTTAGATTTAATCATAATTTAATAATCCTTAATGGATCTTTCTCATTTGCAAATGCCAATACTTTCAAATGAGGATTTACTGAATAGAAGTTCATTTCAAACCGCCCCAAGACAACAATGTCCAGGCAATCTGAGTGCTGCCATTATTCTCATTCAGCTCTATATAGACATCCCATCCTGTTATATGAGGACAGACTAATGAGCCATTTCTCCATTTAATGAAAATACGCTTGTTAAAGCCTAAAATTCGCATTGCTGCTACTTTCAGCTCCAAAGCTTCAGAATGAAATTCTTAATTAAACACGCCGCAGACTCTGTTATCAAGAAGTCAACGGCATCTGAGCACACTCTGCGATCTAGTTGAGTATTTATTTGTGGAAGAACAGCTTTGTGTGACATTCAGACAATAAGATCATGCTGTACTGGTGGGACTGACCTTTCGACAGCTTTGGAGGGTTGCCAGATTGTCTGGATTGCCCCAGTTTCCCCTGCAGATGCTGGGCTTCCCATCTCCACTCTCAGCCTGTTATTTAGCAAATGTCTGGAGTTTTGTCTGGCAACCTTGACCCCATCCTTTGAAGGTCCAGATAATAATAAAATATGTGTGTACACACACACACACACACACACACACATTTGCTGTATACAGTGGCATGAAAAGGTTTGGGCACCCCTGTTAATTTTCATGATTTTCTTTTATAAATCATTGGTTGTTTGGATCAGCAAATTCAGGTAAATATATCTTATAGCAGATGAACACAGTGATATTTCAGAAGTGAAATGAAGTTTATGAAGTTAACAGAAAGTGTCAATAATTATTTAAACAAAATTAGGCAGGTCATTTGTTTTGTAAGCTCACTGACCCTTGACCTAAATACACAGGTGAATCCAATTATTAGAAAGGGTTAAGGTGGAGAATTGCAAGTTTTTCTCCTCTTTGCATCTCCTCTGAATAGTGGCAACATGGGAGCCTCAAAACAACTCTCAAATGATCTGCAAACAAAGATTGGTTTAGGTGAAGGATACAAAAAGCTATCTCAGAGATTTCAGCTGTCAGTTTTCACTGTGAGGATCATAGTAAGGAAATAGAAGACCACAGGCACAGTTCTAGTTAAGGCCCAAAGTGGCAGGCCAAGAAAATCTCAGATAGGCAGAGGCGAGGGATGGTGAGAACAGTCATAGTCAACCCACTGACCAGCTCCAAAGACCTACATCATCTTGTTGCAGATGGTGTCACTGTGCATCGTTCAACTATTCAGTGTACTTTGCACAAGGAGAGGCTGCGCACACACCACAAACAGAGTTGCTTGAGGTATGCTAAAGGACATTTGGACAAGCCAGCTTTATTTTGGAATAAGGTGCTGTGGGGACTGATGAAACTAAAATTGACTTATTTGGACATAACAAGGGGCAGTATGCATGGTGGAAAAAGAACACAGCATTCCAAGACAAACCCACAGTCAAATTTGGTGGTGGTTCCTTCATGCTGTGGGACTGTGTGGCCAGTGCAGGTACTGGGAATATTGTTAAAGTTGAGCGTCAGATGGATTCCAGTCAATATCAACAGATTCCTGAGAACAATGTTCAAGCATCAGTGACAAAGTTGAAATTGTCACAGGGCTGGATACTTCAACAGGACAAGGACCCTAAACACTGTTCAAAATCTACTAAGGCATTCATGCAGAAGAACAAGTACAAGGTTATGGAATGACCATCTCAGTCCCCAGGCCTGAATATTATTGAAAATCTGTGGTGTGATTTAAAGCATGCTGTCCATGCTTGGAAACCATCAAACCTCCAATCAGAATCCAGACTCTCATTGGAAGTTATATGAAGCGTTTAGAGGCTGTTATTTCTGCAAAAGAGGATCTACTAAATATTGATGTAATTTTCCGGATGGGGTGCCCACATGTATCACCTGCCTAATTTTGTTTAAATAATTATTGCACACTTTCTGTAAATCCTATAAACTTCATTTCACTTCTCAAATATCACTGTGTTTGTCTGCTATATGATATATTTAACTGAAATTGCTAATCTGAACAACCCATGATTTATAAAGGAAAATCATGAAAATTATCAGGGGTGCCCAAACTTTTTCATGCCACTGTATGTATTTATATGTGTGTAGACTCACCCTGGATCAGATACTGATCCCTGACACTTTCCTTGTTGCTACTGTGTTCAATATGCAGGTTAACTGGTCCAATGTGGCATGTCCATTGCTGTGTCCCCTCTGGTATCAATGACTTGTGTGCTTGCTTATTTATATGTACAGCAAGTCCTGTGTAGCATTTGTGATGTCATGAGGCAAGTTTGATCCAAGTGTATATATACATAAACTAAATCATACATAATTGGTCTAAGTATAAATATACTATTATATGTTTAATTAATGTCTGTCACATTTTTTACTCAAAATTCAGCACTTTCTTTTTTTTTTTTATGGTTGTATCGTAATGACTGGTTTCAATGTCTGTTCTTTGCTTGCCACATCCCCTTCTTCAAAGGGAAATTTCAGCCAATGAGGATGATGTACTGTTTTCATCTTCTCCTTCCCTCAGTAGGCACCTAAATTTATCTGCGGCACCTTTTAAGGTGGAATTAGACAGTTGAATAAGAAGCTTAAACTTCATGTAAAAATCACAGCAGAAATGACCACAAAACACAATAGATATAATAACTAAACACAATAGAAATCACCACAAATAACAGTATAAGTCAATGCTAAACACAGCAGAAAATCTCAAAAAATTGTGATGGTGCAACAAAAGCAGGAAATATATGGGTATAGAAATTTGCAACTAACATGACTGGTATAGAACGAGCATTTTAGAGAGGCAGTCTCTCAGAAGTGAAGATGGGCAGGGGTTCACCAATTTGTGAAAAACTGCATCAAAACATTATGGTAAAATATGCCTCAACAACAATAAAAAAAAACTCAATTCACAAATGCAAGTGAAAGCTGAATCATGCAAAGAAGAAGCCATATGTCATGATTTAGAATTGCCCAGGTTGAAGATTGATTGTTCAAAAACTGATTAATTACTGAAAATTCTGTTTTATAGATGTTTTTTTTCCTACCAGACTACAAGATTTCTTTATAGTGAATGCTACATCTCAGCTCTTTGACAAGTAGGAAGGAACAGAACCTGGGGGGGAGAATACACTGAGAAAAACGAATGAGAGTGGGACTGATATATGGAGTCAGAGCTTTATATGAGGCCAAACAAAGCTCTCATGGGTGCTAGTCTACAAACTCAACTAAATTTTTCATTTTCAGCAGGAGCTGCAGTAAGTGAGTATATCCTTCAGCCCAAAAGACCAAATGACATACAAGATACAATTCTAAACTGAAATCTCTCAATCTGTTTTTGTATTGTGTGGCCACTTTACCAGAAACCCTACCCTTATTGCTCCAACAAGACACTGTAGATAATCTGGGTTTAGCCATGCATTAGCCCTTCATCAATAGTCAGGTCCTCGTCACCAAGTTGCTTTCTAAGATACATTTATTCCTGTGGTCATACACTGACCAATGATGAATGAGGGTGGCAATAAACTGTAGAGATGATAAACAGTTTGGAATGATGCACTTATGTACTGGTAGGTTTTTGCTAATAAGTGGACACTGAGTAGACATACAAAAGGTCAAAAGTTTTAGAACACCCCAATTTTTCCAATTTTGCATGTAAAATGATTGAGTTTACTGTCTCATTGTACTATGAAATGAAAGCATAAGAGTTAAATAAGAACTCATGTAATCAGTTTATAAACCAAAATTTGTCTAAACTTTGGACACAAAGTGGCACCTTTGTTAGATAGAACAGCTGAACACACTCGTGACATTCTTTCTACAATAGACATCAAATATTCTTCAGACAGTTCTTCACAAATCTGCTGCAGAAGTTCATATAAATGTTGGCACATGTAGGTTTGCTTTGCTTTTCACTTCATCCCAAATTTGGGTCATTATCTTGATGTAGGTCAGGGGTGGCCAACCCTAGTCCTGGAGAGCCGCATTCCTGCACAGTTTGGTGATGTCACTGCTCTGACACTAAAATTAAACCTGCTAATTGCCTGCTGAGTTGAATCAGGTGTGTTTGATCAGAGAGATCACCAAACTGGGCAGGAATGCGGCTCTCCAGGACCAGGGTTGGCCACCCCTGAACTAGGTGCATACCAAAAACTTTCTAAAACATTTGACTGTTAGTGTATAAGGTTCATGATTCTAGCCAATGAGTGTACAAACAAGGAAAAGTGGTTCTTAAAAAGTGTCCAGTGAATAGAGACACAAGTGAGCACATGTAGGTAGTAGCCTCTTTAATTATTAGTAATTAATTATCATACTAAATTAATTATCTATTTATTTATCTTATTAATTATGAATTTGATTTATTCAATTATACAAAAAAAGGTTTTTATCTCTTAAAATCTTGCTGAGATGCATGTTCACAGATTTTGAAATTTTGAATTTTTTTGAGAACTGATGTTTTTGCTCTACTCTTCAAAACAAATAAGCACTAACTGTCCAAAAAAGCAACATTAAACAACTGACAAAAAATGAAGCTTTTAAGAAATTGGGCACAGTCGTTATACTGTTGTCTCATTTGAATTATGGGCTGTGTGAGTGTGCAGGCAGAATGTGATTGAGGAAAAGGCTCTTGTAGGGAGATTAATATTGATCCTCTGTGGAGCTAATCATGTTGACTTTCATTGAAAAAGGCAAAGAGCTGGACCAACCTACTGATCACTCTTCTTATACACAGAACTATGTCACATCCTGATCCATGAAACACTACATGTTTGTCTACTGCATTTATTCTATGATTAACATGTAAAAGAATGTCACATATATTGCTGATGCGATGGATGCTACGCTTTGAGGGATAGTATGAAGAGAGGGAGAGAGAGAGATTGTATGTGAAAATACGAGCAACACTTACAGATTTAAAGCTTGTAAGATCAGTTGTAAAAACATCAGCTTTAATTTAGCGAATAAATTCTGTCTTTATTTTACAAACCCAAAGAGCATTTAAAGTATGTGGTAAGTAACTGAAGTTATGAGTGGTGACGCTTTTGTAGCAATGGCTGTACATTAAATTCTGTAGGTGTAGTGGAGGGGAGTGTGTGTGTGTTTCTTCACTAAGAAAAGCCATGAAACTGCACGGGCCTGGAGTTAAATGCAGCGTAAAATGGCCTCCTTGATTTGCAGCCACTGCTGCAGTAATACGGTGTGCAAAAACAGCAGGCATTGCAACAACTGCATGAGAGACATCCTCCTCATTTCAGGCTGTAAAATGAACTGAATCTACAGTACAGCCCGTAAGTAATTGGACATTTGTGCACGTCTGTTGCTCTGTTCTCCAGTATACTTTGCTGGGAATATCCAGCAAGAACTGGAAACTGAGTAAGATAACAAAAACAACAAGGTGGAAGAATGAGATACAAGTGCAGGGTTTATTTACAACGCAAGATGATAAACGTTGTGATGCTAAAAAAAAAAAAAGAAAATACCTAGAAGGCAGAAATCATTCAGCAGGTTAACATATGTTGGGAACTCAATCAAATATGAGAACAAAATAATGAAAATTTAACAAAACAGAAACAACAACCAGAAGTTAGACTAACCAAGTCTTACAAACAAATACAGCATCGCTAATGAGGTATTTCTAACAAAACTAAGAAAGGATTGCAGCTTATCAAGCTGGGCAACCAAGTACTGTGACTATACAGGCCAAGGCTAACAAAGGGCTGTGACTATACAGGCCAAGGTTAACAAAGGACTGTGGCTATGCAGGCTAACCAAGGACTGTGACTATACAGACCAAGGCTAACAAAGAACTGTGACTATACAGGCCAAGGCTAACAAAGGGCTGTGATTATACAAGCCAAAGCTAACCAAGGATTGTGACTATACAGGCCAAGGCTAACAAAGAACTGTGACTATACAGGCCAAGGCTAACCAAGGACTGTGACTATACAGGCCAAGGCTAACTAAGGACTGTGACTATACAGGCCAAGGCTAACCAAGAACTGTGACTACACAGGCCAAGGCTAACAAAGGGCTGTGACTATACGGGCCAAGGATAACCAAGGACTTTTACTATACAAGCCAAGGCTAACAAAGGGCTATGGCTATACAGGCCAAGGCTAACAAAGGGCTGTGACTATAGAGCCCAAAGGCTAACAAAGGACTGTGACTATACAGGCCAAGGCTAACAAAGGGTTGTGGCTAAACAGGCTAACAAAGGGATATGACTCTATAGGCCAAGAATAACAATGACTGTGACTATCCAAGTTGAGGCTAACCAAGGACTGTGACTACACAGGCCAAGGCTAACAAATGACTGTGACTATGCAGACTAACAAAAGGCTGTGACTATACAGGTCAAGAATAACCAATACTGTGACTATCCAGGTTGAGGCTAACCAAGTACTGTGACTACACAGGCCAAAGCTAAAAAGGGTTGTGACTATTCAGGCCAAGAATAACAAATAACATGACTATACAGCCTAAGGTTAACAGAGGACTGTGACTATCCAAGTCAAGGCTGACAAAGGACTGTGACTATTCAGTCTAAGGCTAACAAAGGAGGATGACTATCCAGGCCAAGGCTAACAGAGGACTGTGACTATCCAGGCCTAAAATAACAACTATTGTGATTATCCAGGACAAGTCTAAAAATGACTGTGGCTATCTAGCCCAAGGCTAACCAAGGACTGTGACAATCCAGGTCAGTGCTAATCAAGCATTGTGACTATAAAGACACAAACTAATGAAGGAGTGTGAGTATCTAGGCCAAGGCCAACATAGGTCTGTGTCTTTCTAAGCCAAGAATAACAACTACTGTGACTATCTAATTCAAGGCTAACCAAGGACTCTGGCTACACAGGCCAAGGCTAATAAAGGATTATGACTATCCAGGCTAAGGCTAGCAAAGGACTGTGACTACCCAGGCCAAGAATAACAAGTACTGTATCTCTACATGCCAGGGCTAAAAAAGACATTATATAGGTCAATACTTAAAAAGGACTGTGACAATACTGCCATACGCTAAAATGGACTGTGCCTATACAGGCAAAGGCTAACAGAAGATTGTGACTATTCAGGCCAAGAACTACTGTAATTAACCAGGTCAAGGCTAACAGGATTGTGACTATGCAGTCTAGGCTAACAAAGAAGTGTGACTATCCTGGCCAAGGTTAACTGAGGACTGTGACTATCTATGCCTAAAATAACAACTATTGTGACTGTCCAGGCTAAGACTAGCAGAGGATTGTGACTTTCCAAGCCAAGAATAACAACTACTGTGCCTATCTAGATCAAGGCTAACCAAGGACTGTGAACCAAGGACTATTCAGGTTAAGACTAAGAAAGGACAGTGACTATCCAGGTGAAGGCTAACCAAGGACTCTGGCTACCCAGGCCAAGGCTAAAAAAGGACTGTGATGATCTAGGCTAATGCTAATGAAGGACTGTGACTATCTAGGCCAAGAATAACAACTACTATGACTATCCAGGCCAAAGTTAACAAAGGACAGAAATACCTCAAAAAATATATCTTGGCATTGGAATCCATCTTAAATTTACTCCAAATATCTTTCAAAATGTGTTAAGTTTATTATTACACATTTTTACTTGAAATAAGTATCTAAAATTATCCACCAATATAGTGAAAAAGAACTTAGTTACATAAGTCTAAAATATCAAGTTACATTAAGTATACAGTACATTAAATTTACATAAAGCTTACAGCATTCTTATCATTACAAATATCACAAGTTATGTAATGAACGTATGTAATTATGAAATGTACGTTTTCACGTTATGATATTGTTTAGCAATGTACAACATCCACAATTACTTTTGATTTCACTTAATGTATGGCAATTGCAAATAAAATTGCAGTGCTTCTTACATTTACTTTGACTTCACTGCAGATAATACGAACCCAAGATATTTGATGTTTTGTCTGGTCAGCTTTATTTACTTTATTAATATACACCCATTCCTGCCTTTCAAGCCTGTAACATTTTCCAGTGATAGTTGAGACTGGTGCAAAAGAAGTATCCATGACAGAGTCTTTGAGGATCAAACATGGGCACTCTAGAGAAAATGAGAAATATTTTGAAACATTTAAAAACAAAGTTCCCCAGAGAAAGATTAGATTAGATTAGATTGCATGGTTATCCTGCTACAGGGCATTGCATTCAACAAAAAAAAATTTGGAAGAATTTCAGTGCATAAAAGGCAAGATCACAAGACTAAGTTGAACAACCATGATATCCGATCCCTCAGATAGCACTGCATCTTGAATTGTTATTCACTGATAGCTTCTATATCCACATTAGAAAGAGATCACTTTGGCCAACACAGTGAAAACATGTATTTTGGACAGATGACTCAGTATTACAGATCTTTTTTGTAAGAAATAGACATTTTGTGCTTCAGACCAAAGACAAAAATGACCATCCAGACTTATCAGCAACAAGTGGGTAAAAAGCCAGGGTTTGTCATGGCATTGGGTTGTGTCAGTACCCTTGTCCATGCGCCTTTACACTTTTGAAAAGTATACTGAGATTTTAGAGTGTGTGTTGTGAGAATGAATAGCGATATTAGAAAGTGGTAAATGCTTTACTGGCCTTGAAATGCAGGTATTAACCCAATTGTTTGGTCGCCTGGTTTCTCCTATCTCACTGTTTTTGTATATTCAGCTTCTTTACTGGTTTTCATCTCTGCTCCTGCAATCATAAATTGTTTGCCTAGGTCTTTTGGGTTTCAACCCCATTGTCCCATGGTTATGATCTTTGGAACTCTCTTGTACAGTTCTGTGTTACTATTGCTGATTGTCATCTCTTACTATTACAGTTGTCATATTAAACCTGTTTTGTTATCTTTTTACCTACACACGTCGGGTTCTCCTGTCTAGCGTTACACCAATATTTAGCAGGCTTCTTTTCATATTCTGTAGCTAATGTTTATTCCTGTAAGCAGGGAGGCTATCTATAGAGTTTGACTTCTTTCAATGTCCTTTGCACTGTCTGAGCTGTCACAGAAACTCAGATTTCTATTGATAACCCCTTTGTCAGGTCTGAAGAACTTGCCTCTTTGTTCTTCACTGCTAGAATGTGCAAGTAGCAAACTGTGGTCATTTTAGTAGAATAACTATGACGGCTTACTACTTGTGAAGTTTTACAATCAGATTTTTTCCTTGGGGAATCATCATGCAGGCCAACAATTGAGAAAATGTTCACTCTTTGTACCTTTATCAAGTTTACATATTAAATATATGAAGATCCCAGTGAATTAATAATGGAATTTTAGGCATTTAGTATTTAAAGAAGTACATAATCGTTTTGTTTAAAGGAACTCTGGAGTCAGTAGTGACACTGAACAGATGAGTGTACAGAGAGGACAGCAGACCAGCACCAGAAGATAAGCTCTTTCAGTGCAGTCTTCTGTAAGTGAAGTATTGCTTTAGGCTGGGTGATTGATGTGGCCCAAGAGCAACAATTCACTTTCAGGCCTTGATAAAGACATGCCTGGTGACTACAGCTTACTTTCTGAGATTTGTACTGGACCTACAAGGCTAATGTCACTAACATGAAATGAATACCAATTAGTATCGTTCAACCTGTATGCCAATGTCACCACAAATAAATGGTCAAAATTCAGACAATTCACTGTGTTTGCTTTGCAGATAATAATAATATAATATAATATAACATATATATTAGGGGTGTAAAAAATAACCGATTTGAATCTGAAGTCCGGTTTTGACTTAAACGATGTGAATACATCGGTACATGGACCCCTGAATCAGTCTATTTGTAGCATAAACTAGCCGATGGCCCAATTAAATAGCTGTCAATCAATTTGGTGTTGCTGATGTGCGCTGCTGCTGCTGCTCCCCCTCCAACCCCCCCCCCCCTCTCACTCTGATTAACTGTCGCGATAATTGTCACAGTCAAGTTCGGTTTTTACACAAAGAACGTAAAACTACACAAAACCGTTGCTGTTTGCAAAGAATGCAAAGTCGTATTCAAGTACAATGGTATTACAACAAACTTCAACACTCATTTAGTGAGACAACATGGTGAAAGTGGTGATGAGGATGCTAGCACCGCTAGCCCAAAGACATGGCAGGACAAAAACACAGAAAAACAGGACTTCTTCCAGCCAAAACTTGACCACAACTCAGCTAGAGCCAAAATAATAACGGCTTCAATAGCCCGGTTCATTGTCAAAGACTTATGACCATACTGTGTGGTGGAGAATGAGGGCTTTCAGGACTTGTTTAAAACATTGGAGCCCCGGTACAACATCCCAACGCAACAGTATTTTACTGATTCTTATACTGAGTTCACATGTCAAATACAACTATACTAGTTTTCTAGTATTTCATTAATATATTTGAATGCAAGTAAAAACACATGTTTAGTATTAACTTATGTTGAATCAATGTAAAAATATCTATTTTAAACAATTAACTTGTATTAATTCCTACCCTATTATATTGAACCGAGTTGTATCCTACTCAATCAAAATCCTACTCAAACCAAAATCCTACTCAATCAAATCGAATCGGTCCAATTTAAAATAGATATTGTAATATCTATATATATATTAGGGCCGGGACTTTAACACATTCATTTCGAGTAATTAATCACAAAGGTTTTAATGCATTAAAAATTTTATCGCAATTAATCACATTTTTTAAAAGTTTGGAGCCGGAACCTTTGTATTTGCGTGTTCTAGCATGCCTGTAAATCTGATGCACAAGCGACATCCGCAAACAACAACAATGATGGACGAGCGACATCTGCAAACTGCAACAATGGACTATGAAGCCGCTTCTCTTGGTCCACTGAGGGACAACTTTAGCTTTAAAAAACATTCTGATGGGACTTTCAAAAAGACTACTGTTATATGCAAGTTGTTTAAAAAGGAATTTGCTTATCACAGAAGCTACTCAAGCCTAAAATACCATCTCGTCAAACATGTTACGGCAAGCACAGCCATCTCCACAACTAATGTCAGCATCCCCAGCAGCGGTAAAAAAATAAACACTCCAGCCAGCCCACATTGGACCAGATGACAAGATTTTAAACTATCACAAGAGTCACAGTATTGTATAGTTATTTTATTTATTTTTAATTTTTACAGTTCTGCACAAGATATGGTGCTATCATTATTGTCTAGTGTGCTGCCTACATTTATTTTTTTTATTTTTCAAGTAAGTTAAAGACTCAGGGGTTCCTGAAATACTTGAAATCTGAATAAATATTATAGCACTTTGCCAAATCTATTGGTTTAATAACAATTAAAATAAAAAAATCAAAAAGCAATAAACATATTTGTTGTTAACCATATACTGTATGTCCATTCATTCAAAATTTTAGTAGCAAAAGGATTTTTTAAATTGAAAATGTTTAATTTGTTGATATATGGTTTGCGATTAATTAATTACAGAACCTGAAATTAACTCGATTAAAATTTTTAATTGAGTCCCATCACTAATATATATATATATATATATATATATATATATATATATATATATATATATATATATATATATACAAACTGGATTCCGAAAAAGTTGGGACACTATACAAATTGTGAATAAAAACTGAATGCAATGATGTGGAGATGCCAACATCTATTATTTTACTCAGAATAGAATACAAATCACAGATCAAAAGTTTAAACTGAGAGAATGTATCATTTTAAGGGGAAAACATGTTGTTTCAAAATTTCATGGTCTCAACCAATCCAAAAAAAGTTGGGACAAGGCCATTCTTACCACTGTGTGGCACCCCCCCCCCCCCTTCTTCTTACAACACTCAATAGACGTCTGGGGACAGAGGAGACCAGTTTCTCAAGTTTAGAAATAGGAATGCTCTCCCATTTATGTCTAATACAGGCCTCTAACTGTTCAATCGT
>BRDA01030465.1:0-10717 GCA_036984385.1 Crenuchus spilurus | reverse complement strand
TTATATATATATATATATATATATATATATATATATATACAGTATATATATGAATAAGCAACCGCATTAGACCAGTTAATTCACGGATATTTGGGTCAAATCTTTAAGCCAGATGTGGGTCAGGTTTGAGAACACAGTTCCACTGCTCCACAGCTCATTGCTGGGGAGGATTTATATCTCTCTAGACCACACCTGGCATTAGACATGGTGCCAATAGGTTCATCTTTAGTCCTGTTCCAATGGCAGTCATTCTCTACAGGGACTAGACAAGCTATGTGTGTACATTGGTACATCTGTGTTAAGTGGAATGCATACTTAAGAAGGAATGTCCACAAACTTTTGGACATATAGAGTATGTCAATTGCATTTACAGTAGAGTAAGGCAGCTTCCAGAGTCATGATCACAAGATTTTATGAGATCATCAAATTTTCCAGTCTGCTTCATTCGATTCTATAGCCTTATGGACCTTTACAGGTCTCTCAATTGTTTCAACACAGTACTGTATGTCATTTCTGCTCTTTGATGGAGTCCTGTATAAAAATGCCTATTTTCAGTCATGTACATGAGATGATTAGATTCAGTGTGCCTGAACACTGTGTATGATTCTATCATGTGAAATAAATGTCAAAGCAGACATGAAATGAAAGTTACACATCACATGTCAAATAGTTTCTCTCTGATATTGTATGTTGTGTAATAATAAGAATAAACCTCTCTGAGTATGCAGCTATAAGAACATGTTCATCTCTGGAGCAAGTTGATATACCAAGACTTACAAATTTATTCGGTAGGTTGGTCAGTGAGCGGGTGAGTCGGTCAGTTGGTTGATGGGTGGGAGAGTTTGTCAGTATTTCAGTGGGTGTTCAAGTTGGTTGGTTGCTTGGTTGGTTGGTGGGTTAACAAGTCGGTCAGTTGGTCTGTGGGTGGGCAAGTCAGTCGGTCTGCGGGCGGGCAAGTCGGTTGGTCGGTGGGTGGGCGAGAGAGTGATAGCTGGTTACCTTCATCAGTGTTCTGGGGCTTCTTGTATCTCCTGCCTTCTGTTTGACTGCTCTTTCTGGGAGGCCCTTAAAAACATATCAAACACTTTAGACTGGCACTGCTCAGCCTAAAGCCCTTCCTTTAGATATGAATGAATTTAAAAGCCAAAGGTCGATGCTCTCTTAAAAATGAAACATTATCCGCCTCACCACAAGCCAGAGGATTTGGTGCATGTCGTAATTAGGAGCCTCTTGATTAAAAAGTGAGTTGAATTTGCTGAGAAACAGCGGATTAGAGGATTATAGGTAATATTCTTATTGCGCTGCACATTCTGATAAACGCATCCCTCTAAATTAGCATTAATAATCAACTCTCTGTTTAATTGAATGAATTACTGGGTTGCTTCATGTTTCTTTTTAGGCCCATAAGTACACATGCTGGTTTTATTTTCTATTAAAATATAGTGCTGGCTTTTATCTCACTCGTACACTGTAGATAAACAAGAACATTTTTGGAATATAGCAGCTCTTACCTGATGAAGTGCTTTCTGTCCTGTTTTTAGACTTATTCATCACTGGAATTCAGTCCCACACTTTTCTTTGGCTCTTGATCTCTGTGTTTGTCTGTGATAAGAGCTCTTTCTCTCCAGCTGGTCTCTATGCAATCATATAGCGTTACAGAAACGAGACAAGGTGACCCATAGATACAAGATAAGAGTCAAGCATAGCCTGCGTGTAGAAACAGTCAACAGTATTTATCACCATTATACACATACTGCAAACATGAATGATTATGAGTGGCTATTATAGTGATGCATCAAAATATTAAGATTATCATGAAAACATTCAGACTAAACATACATATTTTATATTCATTTCATATAAAGTAACATATTTGCTTTAATGTTAATTATTAGATTTCCATAATTACTATTCAAACAGCAATATTATCTAAAAAAGGCCTTAAAAAATTTCACTTTCTGGACTAAATTTGGAACAAAATTGAACATTTTTTATGGTAATCTAATTATCAAAGATGTATAGTGCCAATAGCTCTTAATTGGGGAAAACAAATCTTTGTATGGTGTAAAAAGACAAATATTGAGCTCAATAAAAAGATGTAAACACTCCAGCAACTATATTAAAACTACCTTCTTCAATGCAATGTATTGACACTGATGTGATGGTGGTGTGTTGCACTATAGTGTACCTGTGCAACACACAACCACGTCAGTGTCACTGCCAGGGGCGGGGTGGCCATCGGGAGGTTCGGGAGGGTTCCCGAACGGCCAGTCATTTCCAGGCCGAACCGGCCGTAAGTTTTTTTTTTTTTTTTTTTACCCAAGTAACCACAGCAGCGCTCGCGCTGCACCTCTCGCAGCCTCAGGTGATGGCCGGTCGTGAACGTTTCGGCTCTAAGAGCTCTTTGAAGTGAATGACAGTAGCTGGCTCTTCCCTGACAGGAGAGGTCTGCATTACCGCGGGACTCCCGCGGGACCCGTTACAATACCTTGCGGCGCGGGACAACAATTAATTGTCTTTTGCGGGAGCGGTCGGTCAGTTAGTCTAGTCGTCGCGGGAGCGGGACGAGACGTAAATGTCGAAAAATCCCGCAAATGAATAAATAGTCTAGAAAATGATGAGAATCATGCAGCTTATCAGTTAGTAAGGAAGTCAAAACACTGGTGGAGAGTCACGTGAACAGACGTTCAGTGTCCCTGCCCACATACACAAACAAATGTGGGCGTGCTTTCTCTCTCTCTCTCTCTCTCTCTCTCTCTCTCTCTCACACACACACACACACACACACACACACAAACATACAAAGGCGGGTGTGCTTTCTCTCTCCCACACACACAGAGAGTGAGAGGGGCTCTCTCTGCACTAATAATTATTCATTAGGCCATAATTTTAAATATTAGATTTGATTGGCCCTGTCGATGGTGACGTCATCACCCAGAAGCACTTGCGGATTGAAACGGTGTTAAAAGTTATAAATTGTTCATATCGCTTATGTTATGCAGTTGTGTTGTGCTGGTTTAGTGTTTTATTAATGTAGTCATGATCCTGTGTTGGTAGATGTGATTAATTTGCTTATGTGAGTAACTTACCGTCTGTGAGCTGTGCAGTAACACTGATCTCATCAGCAGCTTAGAGTGTGTTATGTATGTATCTGGTCAACTGTCAAAGTCAATTCGAACGCTGCGCCCCCAGAATTGGAATATAGTGTGTTCTTGTGTTTTTGGATGTGTTCAGGGAACAAAGAACACTAAAGGTGGCCTGTCAGCAATGTTACTCTATAGGTGCACAAATAATCTGTAGCTGAACACAAAAAGACTATAAAGCACTAAAAAGCAAATAAAGCTCTCTTGTTTTAAAATTAAGATTTGTCCGCTGTACGATCATGTAAAAGGCCTCTCCAAACCAAGCTCCCAGGCTGAATTTCAACCCCAGCCCGCCCCTGGTCACTGCAGTGCTGAGAATGATTCACCAGCTCTGTGGGGGTCCTGACCACTGAAGGACAGAGTGAACAAAGTACACAGAGAAACAGATGGACTACAGTCTGTAATTGTAGAACTACAAAGTGCACCTACAGTGGTGCTTGAAAGTTTGTTGAAAGAATTTTCTATATTTCTGCATAAATATGACCTAAAACATCATCAGATGTCCTAAAAGTAGATAAAGAGAACCAAGTTAAACAAATTACATTTTACTGACACAAATATTTTACTTGCTCATTTATTTATTGAGGAAAATGATCCAATATGACATATTTGTGAGAGGCAAAAGTATGTAAACCTTTGCTTTCAGTATCTTGTGTGACTCCCCTTTATAGAAATAACTGCTACTAAATTTTTTAACCATTCTTTGGTAGAATGACTTGTGTTTAGGGTCGTTGTCTTGCTGCATGAACCATCTTATCTTCAGATTCAGTTCATGAACAGATGTCCTTACATTTTCCTTTAGAATTCTCTGATATAATTCAAAACAGGCCCAAGCCATGATACCACCATGTTTCACAGATGGTTTAAGGTTCTTATGCTGGAATTAAGTGTTTTCTTTTCTCCAAACATAACACTTTTCATTTAAACAAAAAGTTCTATTTTGGTCTCATCTGTCCACAAAACATTCTTCCAATAGTCTTCTGGTTTGTCCATGTGATCTTTAGCAAAGTGCAGACAGTCAGCAATGTTGTTTTTGGAGAGCAGTGGCTTTCTCCTTACAACCCTTCCATGCACAGCATTGTTGTTCAGTGCTCTACCGATGGTGGACTCATGAACATTAACCAATGTGAGAGAGGCCTTCACTTGCTTAGAAGTTACTCTGGGGTCCTTTGTGACCTCGCCGACTATTACACGCCTTGCTCTTAGAGTGATCTTTGTTAGTCGACCACTCCTGGGGAGGGTAACAATGGTCTTGAATTTCCTCCATTTGTACACAATCTGTCTCACTGTGGATTGGTGGAATCCAAACGCTTAAGAGATGGTTTTGTAATTTTTTCCAGCCTGATGAGCATCTACAACTCAAGACATGTGTTGTGAAGTGAAAACTTTGATAGATTCCTGTTCTTTAAATAAAACAGGGTGCCCACTCACACCTGATTGTCATTCTGTTGATTGAAAACA
This sequence comes from Crenuchus spilurus, assembly GCA_036984385.1. Taxonomy (NCBI): domain Eukaryota; kingdom Metazoa; phylum Chordata; class Actinopteri; order Characiformes; family Crenuchidae; genus Crenuchus; species Crenuchus spilurus. The sequence continues at coordinate 6,113 of BRDA01030465.1, read as the reverse complement.
CCTGACCTAATTTCACCTTCAAATTAACTGCTTAACTTTAGGTGTGAAAATCTGATGATGTTTTAGGTCATATTCATGCAGAAATATAGAAAAGAGTTCACAAACTTTCAAGCACTGCTGTGTATGGTCAGTGGAGACAAAAAGAAGACAATGAGTGCAGATACAAAGAGGTATTAATATAATGGCTGATAGTAAAATAAAAAGCAACATGGCAATTGCTATTGTACACACACATCTTTAACATATATTTTAGAGAATTCTGTGAATCCATTTATAAGTAAACCCACACATAAACACACAAACACACACAATTAAGTTTAAGAGAACAAGGTTTAGTCCAGCTAGCTGTTACATGACCATTCTGCTTTATTAAATTATTACCATCTAAATCATTGCCAGAAACTCTAAAAAGCACCATGGTCAGAGAACACTGAAAGATTATCTTTTATTGAGTATAAAAAACAAACAGATCACATTAAGACAGAGAAAAGGCAGAATACAGAAATGACTATGGGACAATAACAGCAAATTTATTAGGTATTTGTTCATTTCTATCAGTATTATGAGCCAGGGGCAATAGTGTTATTAGACTATTTTCAACATTCCTTGCGGTGGGCTATGTCTCCTGAGTCATATCCCCAGAGATTCAAGTAACAACTAAATTAGGTAGTCCATAAATGATGAAGTTGAGAACAGAGGGTGAAGTCCAGAGTGGTACCGCATCCACATCCACAGGACAGGCAGTCTCTGGGGAGAATATACATGAGCATTTTGTTAACAATAAATAAATAAATGACACACACACACATGCACGCACGCAGATATACACACACACACACCCTACACACACTAACCTCTCTTGTCATTTCCATCTCTGTCAGTAATTTGTGCTGCTCTCAACCGCAAAGCATGCACAGACTGGCCAGATGTCAGTCCATTTTTCAGGAGATCTACATAAGATAAATCCACATGCTTATACAAGAATGTGTAAACACAGTCTACACTCACTGACCATTAGGTACACACACCTTGTTTCTCTGCTCATTGTCCATTTTAGCTCCACTGAACATATAGATGCACTTTGTAGTTTTACAATGTAATTATAATTACCATCTGTTTCTCTGTATACTTTACTGTGTACATTCTCAGCACTGCAGTGACACTGACATGGCGGGTGGTGTGTTAGAGTGGATCAGACACAGCAGAGCTGCAGATGTTTTTAAACACTTCAATGTCACTGCTGGAGTGAAAATAGTGCATCAACCAGCCAACAGAGTCACCAATGAAGGACTAGAGGACCAACACAAACTGATGAGATACTGTCTCTGACTTTACATCTACAAGGTGAACCAACAAGTTAGGTGCGTCTAATAGAGTGAACAGTGAGTTAACACAGAGTTTAAAATCTCTAGCAGCTCACACACTTACACACCACCACCAGATCAGTGTCACTGAGAATGATCCACCTGCTCTGTGGGGGACCTGATCATAGAACAGGGTGAACAAAGAGAAACAGATGAACTACAGTCTGTAATTGTAGAACTACTAAGTGCATCTATATGGTCAATGGAAGTGTAGATACAAGATATGTGTACCTAATAAAGTGGCCAGTGAGTGTATATTTTAAGTTTTATACTTTTCTAATACATTAAAGTCAACAAATAAAACAACTGTCCTGTTTAACTTTCTATCTGACTTAGAAAATGAACAAAACATGTAATTTGACAATCTTCTGAGGTTTAAAACCAAGTTGGAATACAATTCACAAGAAAAACAATAGTGCCATTAAAACGACTTCTTTTTTAAAATACAATGTTTGAAATTTTGTAAGAGAAAACAGGACAAAAAAAATTAGACTATGTGAACTAGTGCATCTACAAAAATCAAAATACAGTAAAAAACAAGTCATTTGTGTTAATATTTGAAAAAGGCAAACTCGTATAGATTATAGTCATTACAAATAAAGTGACATATTTTAGGCCTTCTTTTTGTTTTGGACTAAGTTTTGGACTGTATGCATGATAAAATACATTAAAAAAATCATGGTATACTCCTGTTTCAAATGAGTTTATGCAGTTACAGTACAGGTTGTTGTCCTGATACATTCAGTATATAGTATATAAACTTTCAGCTAATTTACAGTAATAACACATTATCATACTGACATCCCTTAATGTGAATGTATACACATATGTTCCTTTATTTACTCCAGTGTGTGATAGACTTACTCTCCATGATGCCTTCCATATTGTGAGCATTAGTCTTGGCGCTGCTGGACCACTGGTTGAGCATTACGGAGTGGACTCCACAGAAAGTGAGAAGATAGACACAATCTAACGGAGCCTGAAGAGCCGGGCGAGTCTTGCTGCAACACCACAGAGGCAGAAACAGAGCAGACAGAAAGTCTCACTATATCATCATTCTAAAAAAACACAAACAAGCTCTCTCACTCTCTCAAACTGTCTCACCTGATCTGAACATCTTGTTGACACTGACGGAAAATGCTGCAGTCATTCTGAACCAGGTCGAGTAGGACAGCCATCTGGCAATCTAAAGAGAGGGGGGAAAGATGTATGGTTGAGTCAATGGATGGATGGATGGATGGATGGATGTGTGGATGGCTGACTTGTTGGATGGATGGATGCAGTGCTCTTTATTATGATTTGATGTAACTGAGCACAATTCAGACAGCAAAAGATCAGTACCATCTCTGCAGTGAGTAGACTTGTTGTAGAAACCTACTGCAGTGGGTAAGAATGTATGCATGTATGATGTGATCGATCCATCTCACCACATGATGAAGCTCAATATAATCAACACAACTTAGAAACATCAAGTACAATTTCATACATAACAAATACAATAACAATGTTGGAATATTTTTTACAAAAGCCTAAAATTCAGTCTCTTTGGTGCTCTCCTGCTGTCCTACTTGGTCAGAAATCTGTTCTTTTTTTAAGAACTATAATGGTTAAACCTAAGGCTATGACTAAAACTTTCTAAAGTCATGTAAATCTATAATATTGTCTGTAAAGGCTTCAGGCTATCCGGGAAGGTGCATGTCAAAAGCTTAGTTGATAATAAGGTACTAATCTGTGGAAAAGTACTAAAACTAGCAATATCTAGAGGCAAAACTGCCTGTCTACAAAGTTTGCCACAGTGTATCAAGGCCTTTATATTCTGTATGGAAAACTAATAAAGCTGCCATGGAGGTCAGTTCTGCTCCATTCCTTAGTGAATATCTAAAGCAGATGGTTTTTCATGTGACAGTTGTTAAAATAATAAGGCTACAAGATGTATTATAACCTGGTGGATGAAAACACTTAAAAGCACAACATTCTTGTGTGACTTTCACAGAAAATATTACAAAAGACCAAGGAGATGAGGAGCCTGTAGAAAAACAGCAGTGAAAACATCTCAAAAGTAGAAGAATAGCAGTGAAAGCAATATTATTTATAGCTGTCCACTGTGCAAAGCTCAAATACACAATTCTATAATGAAGCGGACAGCACAGCTTTTGAAGTGATTCCTCTGTACTATATTTAACTTTTTCAATGTGTGATGCAACTACACTCACTGGCTACTTTATTAGGAACATACATTGTTTCTACACTCATTGTCCATTTTAGCTCCACTGACCATAGAGATGCACTTTGTAGTTCTACAATTACAGACTGTAGTCCATCTGTTTCTCTGTATACTTTGTTCACTCTGTTCTTCAATGATTAGAACCCCCACAGAGCAGGTGGCTCATTCTCAGCACTGCAGTGACACTGATGTTGTGGTGGTGTGTTAGTGTGTGTCAGAGCAGAGCTGCTGATGTTTTTAAACACCTCAGTGTCACTGCTGGAGTGAAAATAGTGACCAACCAGCCAACAGTGACACCAGTGAAGGACTAGAGGACCAACACTAACTGTGCAGCAACAGATGAGCTGCTGTCTCTGACTTTACCTCTATAATGTGGACCAACGATGAAGGTGTGTCTAATAGAGTGGACAGTGAGTGGACACAGTGTTTAACATCTCTAGCAGTTCACACACTAAGACACCACCACGTCAGTGTCACTGCAGTGCTGAAAATGTTCCACCTGTTCTGTGGGGGTCCTGACTATTGAAGAACAGGGTGAACAAAGTCTACAGGGAAACAGATGAACTTCAGTCTGTAATTGTACAACTACAAAGCGCACCTATGAACATGACCAATGAGTGTCTGTACCTGAGGCGGCCAGTGTATGTATGTCAGAATAATCTAATAACATGCTACAGAACATTGAGAGTTGCATTTTAAAAGCAAATAAGCCAACAGAAGACCAAATATGAGATTACCATTATTAATTACACATGATATTCCAGTAGGGAAATATATGCCAATTAAAGTATCACCTATTTTAATAAATATGAGCAAATATGAGTTTTATCCATTATCAATTATAACTGACAAATAATAAAGTATAAACGTGCTCTGGTCAGATCTAAACACACGGCCTGTAGGAAAGTGGTGGAAAATTCCTGTAATAAAGTCTCATTGATTCGAACACGACTGGAGGTGTTTTTACGCATGCGATCTCAACGGACATGAATGATTGATGTGTTTAAACAGCTTAAGGTCTATGACTCCATCTCATACTTACATAAGCCTAGCAGCCCTATTTCAGTCAGAGAAATTTCCTTGTGATGGTATAACAGCGATCCTTCACATCAATAAATCATTCTGTTAGTGAAAACCATTATATTTCCTTTGCAGCAAAGCTCTCAGAGCCTATTGTACTTCCTAATTAAAACATTTTCATTGACAAGATGCAGTAATTGTTAAAAAACGTTGAACCTCTCTTACACAGAATTACTATTTACAGAGCAAACAAAGCTTTTTATTAAAGAGCTACATTTCCAAAGAGCAACTTCATTAAGTTATTAAATTAACTGAGTTAGATTTACTGTTGTTTTTACATACAAACACACACAATAGCACTTTCCATTTTCTTTGTCTGCTCTAAACTGACAAAAAAATAACAGTTCTCAAATAGACTTTGGCTTTGTGATGACCTTAACATCTATGTGTGGACAGCTCTATCCCTGTTAAGTTAGAAAAATTGTTATTGTTTTGTTATTCTGACAAGAAAAACACTTCTGGATGTAATTAACACAGAATATGCCAAAACTTTACAAGATGTGCTGTGATAATCACAAACCGTATTATGAGAATAAATTCATTTATTATGGATTCTAGTGAAAGCTCATCAGTTTAAATGTGTATGATATATGAAATACAGAACAATGTTTATACATATGTGGGAAATGTGATTACATTTTAATGTTATTATGATAAATAGTGTCAAAATGTGCTTTTCTGAACATACTGTCAATATATCAATATACAAAATAAGCATAATTCATCCTGGTTAACTGGACTCAGCGTAACGTATGATGTTAAACATTTATTTTTAAAGCACTATAGTCGTCATTCTGCATCAGTTCTAATTGAACTGATCAAAAATTAAAAAATAAATATATAATATATATATATATATATATATATATATATATATATATATATATATATATATATATATATATATTTATGGTCATGGCTGAAAGTGTTGGCACCCCTGAATTTCTCCCAGAAAATTATTGCAATTACACATGTTTTGTTATACACATGTTTATTTCCTGTGTGTGTATTGGAACAACACAAAAAAACAGGAATAAAAAGGCAAATTTGACATAATTTCACACAAAACCCCAAAAATGGGCCGGACAAAATTATTGGCACCCTCAACTTAATATTTGGTTGCACACCCTTTGGAAAAAATAACTGAAATTAATTGCTTCCTATAACCATCAACAGGCTTCTTACACCTCTCAGCTGGAATTTTGGACCACTCTTCTTTTGCAAGCTCCAAGTCTCTCATATTTGAAGGGTGCCTTCTCCCAACAGCAATTTTAAGATCTCTCCACAGGTGTTCAATGGTATTTAGATCTGGACTCATTGCTGACCACTTTAGAACTCTCCAGCGCTTTTTTTCCATCCATTTCTGGGTGCTTTTTGAAGTATGTTTGGGGTCATTGTCCTGCTGGAAGACCCATGACCTAGGACGCAAACCCAGGTTTCTGACA
>BRDA01030464.1:0-18384 GCA_036984385.1 Crenuchus spilurus | reverse complement strand
TGTGTGAAGGTCAGTGTGTGGGCCGTTGTCTTTGTGCTAATGCTCTAGATAGGAGGGCTGCTATGGGAGAGCAATTTAACACACACACACACACATAAACACACTCACACACACACTGTTACAGATAGAAGTGATGAGAGATTAGTATGTTTGTTTGTTCCATTCTGTACACCTGCTCGTGTGTGTGGGACGAGACAAGAAATAGAAAGAGAAACAGAGAGATAAAATGTGAGATACAGAGAGAGAGAGAGAAAGAGAGACATATACAGTGGGGAAAAAAGTACTTGGTCAGCCACTGATTGTGCAAGTTCTCCTACTTAGAAAGATGAGAGGGGTCTGTAATTTTCATCATAGGTACACTTCAACTATGAGAGACAAATGAGAAAAAAATCCAGGAAATCACATTGTAGGATTTTTAAAGAATTTATTTGTAAATTATGGTGGAAAATAAATAATTGGTCAATAAAAAACCAGCGAGAATTCTGGCTTTTACAGACCTTTTAGTTCTTCTTTAAGAAGCCCTCCTATTCTGCACTAATTACTTGTATTAATTGCACCTGTTTGAACTTGTTATGTCTATAAAAGGCAACTGTCCACACTCTCAATCAATCACACTCCAAAGAGCTTTCTAAGGACAACAGGGACAAAATTTTAGACCTGCACAAGGCTGGGATGGGCTACAGGACAATAGGCAAGCAGCTTGGTGAGAAGGCAACAACTGTTGGTACAATTATTAGAAACTGGAAGAAACACAAGATGACTGTCTGGGGCTCCATGCAAGATCTCACTTCATGGGGTAAGGATGATTCTGAGAAAGGTCAGGAGTCAGCCCCGAACTATATAGGAGGACTTGATTAATGACTTGAAGAGAGCTGGGACCACAGTCTCAAAGAGAACCATTAGTAACACACTATGCCATCATGATTCAAAATCATGCAGGGCATTCAATGTCCCCCTGCTCATTCAATGTCCAGGCCCATTTCAAGTTTGCCAATGACCAGAGGAGGCATGGGGGAAGGTCATGTGGTCAGATGAGACCAAAATAGAGCTTTTTGGTACTCAAGTCCACTCATTACATTACATTACACTGCATTTAGTGGACGCTTTTATCCAAAGCGACTTACGATAGTATAAAAAGTACAAATGCAGAAAAATACTCAAGTTAAATAATTAACATTCCGATATAGAATGTTGAATGCATATCAGTACTCATGGGAAGTAGTTGGGATCACTAGAGCAGATGCTCTTTGAAGAGTTCAGATTTTAGGAGTTTCTTAAAACCAGTGAGGGACACCTCTGCTCTAGTGCTGGTAGGTAGCTTGTTCCACTATCTGGGAACTACTGAGGAGAACAGTCTGGATTGCTTTGTGTGAATGTTAGGCAAAGCAAGGCAACGTTCAGTGGAGGAGCGCAGCGACCAGGCCAGGACATAAGCTTTTAGGAGCGAGTTCAGATAAGAGGGAGCCTTGTTTGGAGGAAAAAGAATGCTGTGTTGCATCCCAAGAACACCATACTTACTGTTAAGCATGGGGGTGTACATCATGCTTTGGGGTTGTTTTTCTGCAAAGAGGACAGCACAACTGATCCGTGTTAAGGGAAGAATGAACAGGGTCATGTATTGTGAGATTATAAGCCAAAACCTCCTTCCATGAAACGTGGCTGGGCCTTCCAGCATGAAAATTATCCCAAATACACTGCCTGGGCAGTGAAGGAGTGGCTCCGTAAAGGTCCTGGAGTGGCCTAGACAATTTGTGGAAGGAGCTGAAAGTTTGTGTTGCCCAGCAACAGCCCCAAAACATCACTGCTGTAGAGGAGATTTGTATGAAGGAATGAGCCAAAATACCAGCTACAGTGTGTGCAAACCTGGTTAAGACTTACAGGAAAGATTTAACCTCTGTCATTGCCATGTTACAAAGTATTGAGTTGAACTTTTGTTATTGACCAAATACTTATTTTCCACCGTAATTTACAAATAAATTCTTTAAAAGTCCTACAATGTGATTTCCTGGATATACTTTTTCCCCACTGTATATATATATAGGGCCGGGACTTTAACACATTAATTTCGATTGATTAATTACAAAGGTTTTAACGCGTTAAAAATTTTATTGCAATTAATCACATTTTTTAAAAGTTTGGAGCCGGAACCTTTGTATTTGCGTGTTCTAGCACACCTGTAAATCTGATGCACAAGCGACATCCGCAAACAACAACAATGATGGACGAGCGACATCGGCAAACTGCACCAATGGACTACGAAGCCGCTTCTCTTGGTCCACTGAGGGACAACTTTAGCTTTAAAAAACATTCTGATGGGACTTTCGAAAAGACTACTGTTGTATGCAAGTTGTTTAAAAAGGAATTTGCTTATCACCGAAGCTACTCAAGCCTAAAATACCATCTCAATGCCAAACATGTTGCGGCAAGCACAGCCGTCTCCACAGCTAATGCCAGCATCCCCAGCAGCAGTAAAAAATAAACGCTTTAGCCAGCTCACATTAGACCTAATGACAAGATGTTAAAACTATCACAAGAGTCGCAGTAATGTATAGTTATTTGATTTATTTTTAATTTTTACAGTTCTGTACAAGAAATGGTGTTATCATTATTGTCTAGTGTGCTGCTTACATTTATTTATTTTTTATTTTTCAAATAAGTTAAAGACTCAGGGGTTCCTGAAATACTTGAAATCTGAATAAATATTATATCACTTTGCCAAATCTGTTGGTTTAATAACAATAAAAAATCAAAAAGCAATAAACATGTTTGTTGTTAAGCATATACTGTATGTCTATTCATTCAAAATTTTAGTAGCAAAAGAATTTTTTAAATTGAAAATGTTTAATTTGTTGATAAATGGTTTGCGATTAATTGCGATTAATTAATTACAGACCCTGAAATTAACTCGATTAACATTTTTAATCGACTCCCATCACTAATATATATAATAATAATATATATATATATATATATATTGAGAGAGAGAGATTGGGGGGGGACAGATGGAAACAGAAAGACAAGTGAAAATGGACAAAGAGACAGGGAAAGAAATATACAGTGAGCGAGAACCAGAGAAAGAGAGAGAGGGAGAGAAGGAACAAGACAGAAAAAAGCGACAGATACAGAGAGAGAGAGAGTGACACACTCTCTCTCTCTCTCTGGTCTATTCAGATTGTCCTGTGGCACTACTCTTGTTCTTCACTCTTCTCTCTGTTGTTTTCTGTTTTATTGATTCTTACCATGCTGCTTTGTGTCACCCTTACAAGCCCCCCATTTGTCTGGATTTGTGTTCTCTCTCTCTCTCTCTCTCTCTCTCTCTCTCCACCTCTGCACACTCCTTCCCCTCCACCCGTCTCCGTCTGTTTCCTCTGAATAATCTCTTTTCACTAAAGTCTTTAAAAGCCTCACCCGTCCCCTTATTGAATTCCCGTCAGTCCGTGTCTGTCTCTGATGGACTTTGTGTTTGCATTCTGGTTTGATGTCCATTCAAAACTTTTCCGCTGACCAGTGCCAAATCTATAAACCATCATCCAACAGAATCACTCCCTGAGGTTAAAATGAGCCGCAGTGATACAGAGCTGTTCTACAAGGTTTAGTTTAAGGGTACATTTATTAATAGTACTTAAGGTTGTATTAAGCATTATTAAATACATCAGTTGATTAAATCATTGTAAGAAATAGTTCATAAATTCATGAGTCAAAATATCTGAGAAAGCATGAACTAAGCTGTAATGAAGCATTTATTGATGATCCTCGTCATCCATCCATCATCTTCACCTTAATCCTGACCAGGGTCACAGTGAGTCCACTACCCCTTCTTTGGGCATAGGGCAGGGCATCTTAGCTTAGCCCAGGACAGGGCACACACACAGACAATTTAGAGTAGCCAGTTCACCTGACCTCCATGTTTTGGGGCTGTGGGAAGAAACCGGAGACCTCAGAGGAAACCCATGCAGACACGGGGAGAACATGGAAACTCCGCTCAAATGGAACTTGAACCCAAGACCTCAGCACTCACAACTCATACTCATGTGAAATAAAGTCTTCTTTTATTAATTAGCCAATAAGAACCTTACTTAATGAATCTGGTGTTAGCAATTAGTGAAGGTCAAAATATCACTGCTAAATATGACAGATTGTCTAATAAATTGTTCCCAGTAGTGGGAAAAATTCAAGTGTTCACTCAATGGTGAGCCCTGACACTTTTCTAGTTGCTTCTGTTCATTATAGCGGTTAACTGTGGTGTGTTGATTGCTCTGTACCACTTATAAAAATTGTTGTTTCCCTCTGGCATCAATCTAGCACTGTTACATTGTTGGGAAGATCAATGTACAATAAGTCCTTTCTCAGAACACCTTCACTACAGCAGCTCTAGAACATCTCACAAAGTTAGTGGTTTCCTAGATATTACCACCACCATGCTTCATGTTACCCTATTATGCACTTTTGGACATCAGTCACATCAGATCCTTTGCTCGTGATGATCATCTTGCACTCTGCTACAACTGACTAGTGTGCTCACTTATTTATACATGCAGTAAACCCTGTCACATGACATCTCTGACATCCTGATCTGAGTTCATTCAAACCTCATTCTGATATGACCATGGAGAAGTGTGAGGCATCTAATTCTTAATTATATGCATACATGAATACATTCATATAAAGTTAATGTCAACCTGTTTGTGTTACGATGGTATGAAAGGAGTAGACTGCTAGACTGTGCTGTCCACACCTACCTTGTTGGTCCACCTTGTAGATGTAAAGTCAGAGACAGCCAGGGGTGCAGCACCAAATTCTGGGCCCTATACATAAGCAGTGCCCAGGGCCCCCCTCCTGTTATTAAATATTATTTATTTGAATATTTAAAGGTAAATAAAATTCCAGACTCCTCAAGGGCCCTCTTCCCCACTGGGGCCCTTGTAACTCAGTACCACTTTCCCCCCCACTGCGACGCCCCTGGAGACAGCAGCTCTACACAGTTTGTGTTGGTCCTCTGGTTCTTCATTGGTGGATGTTCTTGGCTGGGTAGTTTTGGTCAGTGCACCAGCAGTGACACTGAGGTAGCAGTTTTGCTGTCTGATCCACTTATAGCAGTACAACACACACTAACACACCATCACCACGTCACTGTAACCCCCTGCTCTGTGGTGGCCCTGACCATTGGAAAAAACTGTGAACAAAGTATACAGAGAAACAAATGGACAACAATCTATAAATGCACCTATAGTCAGTAGACATCAAACGGACAAAGACTTGTTTTAATGTTATGGATTATTTGTGTATTTATTATTTAACCATTGAAATGGTAGTGTAGTGTATTCACAGCACAGTGTGCTAATATACTAGCAAACCCATTGTCTAGTGCTCATATCTCTGGGTAATGCCACTTTACCCTTGAACATTCCCATCACCTCCTCTGGGAAAGGGTTCGTATATGCTCTCCCCGCCTTTTTGTGAAAACTGGGTCATTGCTTACCAAGATGAGCAAGAGTGAATGATTTTTTTCTTTTCCCAGCATTCCTAAAGTGACAGAGATTTCTATGAAATCATTAGAGCTCGGCCTAATAGAGACAGCAAACAATGAACACACAAATACGGCAATTTAATAGACTTTCTATAACAGTGAATGGAATATTGTGCTTAGAAATCAATATTTGCTATCACACCTAAATATTTTTTGGCTCTGCAAAAAGCTGCACTATAAGTAAGTGTAACTGTGATTGTTTACAATTGCCTACAGTCTGCAGTATGTGGAATATTCTATATAGAATCTAATGCATCAAAGCACTGAAGCAATAGGCTACCTTGAGCATGTATACAATAACTCTGAGAACTTCAGTGATTAAATATGAATGAGAACACGCTCCCAATGAGGCCGAGGCTGCGGCATGAGAATGTGCTCAAAGCTAGACCTAGACACATCTGTTCTGAAAGAACAACATAGAGTGATCCAAAATGGGCCTATCAGGAGCTCAATTCAGTGCTTTTTCTGCACTATGGCATCAGTGTACTCTCTGAACACAAGAACGACTGGCAGCATATTCTGTATACCCAAATGTCTGTAGGCACCCCTTATAAGGCATTCATATTCTTTAAGTTGCTTCCATTGCTGATACAGATGTACAAATGAACACACAGCTTGTCTAGTCCCTGTAAAGAAGTGCTTCCAATAGAAGAGGACTAAACATGCACCTGATGACACCATGTCTAATGCCAAGTGTGGGCTAGAGGCAGTGGCGGTCCTAGCTCATTTGGCAGCCTGGGCAAACAACCCTTTGGGCGCTCCCCTCACCCGGCGAACAACACTCCAGCGCAATCACTGCATCCCCCATCCCCCCTGCTGTCAATCAACCAACAGTTAGCGATTAAACCCACCAAGACAAACATCCAGCACCATCCCACACCCTAGCCCCCCACCACCACCATCCCAGGACAAACATCAGACAATCTAATGGTCCCAAGTGTGCTTCACAGAACCTCTCATGGGGTAGTGTGGGGCAGTGGCACTGCTCCATTCGGTACTTTTAGGATGAGTTAGGGGTGGTGATAGTTCAAAGTCTTGACCTCACTAAGGCCGAATACAATCAAATCCTCACAGCACTGCTCTGAAACCTAGTAGACTTCCCTGGACTGTAGACACTGAAGATTTTATAGGTGTCCCAATGCTTTTGTCCATGTAGTCTTACACAATCTCAATGAGATTGAGATCTGGGGAATTTGGAGGCCAAGTCAACACCTCTCTTATGTTCCTCAAACCTTTCCTGAACAGCTTCTGCAAATCCTGCTGCAAGAAGCCACTGCCATCAAACAATACTGTTGCTATGAAGATGTGCACTTGGTCTGCAAGAATGCTTAGGTAGGAGGTGTCAAAGTAACATCCACTCAAGGTTCACCAGCAGAACACTGCCCAGAGCACCACACTGCCTCCAGGCTTGTCTTCGTCATATAGAACATTGTGCAATATGATGTAAAAGAAAATGTGATTCATCAGACCAGGACACCTACTTCCATTGCTCTAGTGTCCAGGCCTCATATGCCCATTGTTGGTGCTTTTGGTGGTGGACACAGATCAGCATGGGCACTCTGACTGGACTGTGACTAGTCTGCATATTCTGACATCTTTCTGTCTTAACCAGCATAAACTTTTCAGACGTTCTTCTGTAAGATTGGGCCAGATGAGCTATCATATCTTTGCCCCCCAAATGCATCACCAAGCCTTGGGCGTTGATGACCTAATGGCTGGTTCACTGGTTGTCCTTCCTTGGACCACTTTTGGTCAGTACTAACCACTGCATACCAGTAACACCTTACAAGACCTTTTGAAATACTCTGACCCAGTCATCACATTATAGCCACTCCATGTTTTCTCATGCTCCTCTGATTCATAGGATTGTGTTCATTTGACTCTATATGGACTACAACTCATAGGCTACACAGTAGATCATATGATTTCCCTTGTATGCTTCTAATGTCTGTAAACTTCATATCTCAGAATCCCTTTTGGCATCTCCTTACTCAGGTGACTCACAGCCCAGCCGTGTCTAGGACAGGCACAGTTATATATGCTTTAGTTTTCATTTAGTTCATTGCTTAGTATTGTCATTGTTTTTATGCAATCACAAAGCCAATTTATCCAGACTGAGATTATATCTTTCCATCTGTTCTTGCCTTTTGTTTTGGTTACTCTATGCTACTACACAAATGTGGTCAAAATGACCATTATGGCGAGTTATGGTAATCCATCTTCCTAGTGTTAAAGAAAGGACATTGAAACAAATAAACTGCATGCTGGCTCATATTCACCAGTCTCAATGCTCTGATGCTGTCCACTCTCACACTTACAGTTTATCTGAATCTGGCCTCTACACTGACCTGCTCTCCAGCTCATGTGTGCTAGGATGCACGCTAGACAGACACTAAAACATCTCAATCCTTTCCACCACTCCACCAAATATAATGTATGATGACCAGCCACTTTATCTGAAGCACCTGTCTTGTAACTCCACCTTGCTGGCATACAAACTGAGGCTGTAGGTCATCTATTGATGCACAGGTTGTGTTTATCATTGGTCAGTGACCACTCTCAGTCAAGCCATGATAATGATGTGTAAAAACTCCAATACCACCATTATGTTGAAGACATTTGTACCCGGACCACACATTACCATGGTAGGGTAGAATGTGTATAACAGATAGTCTTTAATGGTACCTACATAGTGACTTAAAAGACAGAAGAAACTGATAAAATGGCCAGTGAGTGGAATCACAACGTATATTTCCAAGATGGGTTTGTCCAATAGAATGGATGGTGTATGTGTATCCTCCGTCGCTGTAGAAAGGCCTGTTTAAAACAAGGTTAGGAGGCTTACAGCTTCAGAAATAAATACATAAATAAAGAAATAGTGGGGGATTCAAGGCAAAGGGTTGCAAGAGACAGAAAACTCTGCAAGATGGGGTCAAATGAAAGGTGAAGTCCCATCGATGTTAACTTGACCTCCTATAAAACAGAGCTGGGAATGCTTTCAAGGCTTTCCCAGTGAGTGCACATAAGGATGAAGGAAAAACTGACATTTTTATACTGATTTTCACTCTTTTTTTAAAACGGTCAAAGACACCCAGACTCCATGAGGCTAATTATGACACTCAGGCCCTACAGTTACTTTTCTAGGCACTCTCAAAGTTCTTTGACATTTGGGACACATATTAGAGAGTCAGCTCAAACAACACCAACGGTCAGTAAAGACCTGGATGATGTGACAGCACACCAGAACTCTCACATTAGCAATTACACAGAAAAGTCAGGAGAAACCAGTTTTTGAAGATGAAGATGATTAGGAGTGAGAATCAGAACCTCAGTTTTATGTCTTATCTGAAAAATAGCAGACTTTAAACATTAGTGTCATTGTCACTGCACCGGCGCACTGACATCCTGGAAGAGCACCTCCTGTTGTCGACCAACACCACTTTCACCCCAAGCTTTTCCTTGGAAGTCTCCCATCCAAGTACCAACCAGATCCAGACCTGTTGGTATGATGTTGAGAAGGTACGATGGGTGTTAGCAAATTTCTATCACTGCTTTTTTCCCTCTCACTGCATCTATGTAAACACAGCTGGCTTGTTGACATTAAAGGGTTGTACTCCTTTGAACCTCTCTGTAAAAAAACTGCGGTCCTGTTTTTTCCCCACCACCAAAGCACACGCACACACACAAACCCTCCAAACACAAAAGCAGGCCAACACGCTGCCGTCACGCATCCGTCGGCTAACAGCAATCAACAAGCGTGCGGTGGGGACGTAGTGGAGCGTGCCGGTAAACAGTGATTCAACCTTAATGAGAGTCCTGTCGAGGCACTCAGCAAAGCCAAGAGCCGCCTGTTCACAGAGCTTCACTTTAGAGGAGCGACAGCAGAGAGCAAATTGGGTAAAAAAGCAGCATCGGTGTAGCAATTTCAAAGTTAACACAATGAGAGAAATATCTAATGATGTTTCATACAGGCCTTATGCACAATAAGGTAACTGAGAAAAGACACAAAGAATACATCACTTGCAATTGGACTTACAAACAAGTTATATTTTGATATTATGGACATTTAACATCTTTATATAACATTCTTTACTCTAGCTGTTTAAAGACCCACTATAGTAGTGTTTATTGAGGTTGTTTATGGACTAATATATCCTGTTCTAGTGATTAATAGTGTTTATTGAGGTTGTTTATGGACTAATATCTCCTATTCTAGTGAATAATAGTGTCTATTGAGGTTGTTTATAGACTAATATATCCTACTCTAGTGATTAATAGTGTTTATTGAGGTTGTTTATGGACAAATATCTCCTATTCTAGTGATTAATTGCATTTATTGAGGTTGTTTATGGACTAATATCTCCTATTCTAGTGATTAATAGTGTTTATTGAGGTTGTTATTGGACTAATATCTCCTATTCTAGTGATTAATAGCATTTATTGAGGTTGGTTATGGACAAATATCTCCTATTATAGTGATTAATAATGTTTATTGAGGTTGGATATGGACTAATATCTCCTAGTCATTAATAGTGTTTATTGAGGTTGTTTATGGACTAATATCTCATATTCTAGTGACTAATAGTGTTTATTGAGGTTGTTATGGACTAATATCTCATATTCTAGTCATTAATAGTGTTTATTGAGGTTGTTTATGGACTAATATCATCTGTTCTAGTGATTAATAGTGTTTAATGAGGTTGTTTATGGACTAATATCTCTTATTCTAGTGATTAATGGTGTTTATTGAGGTTGTTTATGGACTAATATCTCTTATTCTGGTGATTAATAGCGTTTATTGAGGTTGTTTATGGACTAATATCTCATATTCTAGTGATTGATAGTGTTTATTGAGGTTGTTTATGGACTAATATCTCTTATTCTAGTGATTAATAGCGTTTATTGAGGTTGTTTATGGACTAATATCTCTTATTCTAGTGATTAATGGTGTTTATTGAGGTTGTTTATGGACTAATATCTCTATTCTGGTGATTAATAGCGTTTATTGAGGGTGTTTATGGAGTAATATATCCTATTCTAGTGATTAATAGTGTTTATTGAGGTTGTTTATGGACTAATATCTCCTATTCTAGTGATTAATAGTGTTTATTGTGGTTGTTTATGGACTATCTCCTATTCTAGTGATTAATAGTGTTTATTGGGGTTGTTTGTGGACTAATATCTCCTATTCTAGTGATTAATACAGTTTATTGAGGGTGTTTATGGACTAATATCTCCTGTTCTAGTGATTTATAGTGTTTATTGAGGTTGTTTATGGACTAATATCTCCTAGTGATTAATAGTGTTTATTGAGGTTGTTTATGGACTAATATCTCCTGTTCTAGTGATTAATAGTGTTTATTGAGGTTGTTTATGGACTAATATCTCCTATTCTAGTGATTAATAGTGTTTATTGAGGTTGTTATTGGACTAATATTTCCTATTCTAGTCATTAATAGTGTTTATTGAGGTTGTTTATGGACGAATATCTCCTATTATAGTGATTAATAATGTTTATTGAGGTTGGATATGGACTAATATCTCCTAGTTATTGATAGTGTTCATTGAGGTGTTTATGGACTAATATCTCATATTCTAGTGACTAATAGTGTTTATTGAGGTTGCTATGGACTAATATCTCATATTCTAGTCATTAATAGTGTTTATTGAGGTTGTTTATGGACTAATATCTCCTATTCTAGTGATTAATAGTGTTTATTGAGGTTGTTTATGGACTAATATATCCTGTTCTAGTGATTAATAGTGTTTATTGAGGTTGTTTATGGACGAATATCTCCTATTATAGTGATTAATAGTGTTTATTGAGGTTGTTTATGGACTAATATCTCCTGTTCTATTGATTAATAGTGTTTATTGAGGATGTTTATATAAGATGAGGAGATAATTTTATTAATTCCCTTGAAGTAAAACATTTGAGGGTATTTGTGGTGTATATTCCACAAACAAGCTCCAGTACAGATATATTTATGTAATACTATATTAGTACCATATTACTATTACTATTATTAGACTCCTCTTGATTTATAAATTCTTATACAATTATATAGCTATAAAATCTGATGGACTTGAACTGTGCCACTTGGATGTGCCATCAAGTTGAATATGACTTATGGTGACCATGTGGACAGTTTCTCTAGAACATCCTGTCTTTTCTTTGGGTCTTCAGGCTTCTTCCTATCTCACTCATGATTCTTCTGATTGTATCCGTCTATGTTGTTGCTGGCGTTCTTCTTTTACCTTCAACTGTTCCAGTCTTCTTAAGTGAACTGATTCTTCATCATGTGTCCAAAATAAGAGATCTTCTGCTTGGTTATTTGGGCTTCTAGTGAAAGGTGAGGCTTTGATTTGGTCAAGGATTTATTTATCTGTGTTCCTTGCTGCTCAAGATTCTCTCAAATGCTTTTCAATATTTTCTTTAACATTTCTTAGAAGGGCTCAAAATATATCAATACCTACAGTATATCAAATGTATAATCATGTTAAAGACATTACAATAGTAAGGTCTTCCCAAAAACTCAATATAAAGAATGTTCAGTCTATATGTGGTCTATATGGGAGGCTCTAGTGTTGATTCTCCAAAGATTAATCAATAGGAAAGCATCAGGATTGGTCACTCTAAGATTGAGAATGAAGATAGGGAGAGAAGAGCTTTCCTCATGTTCTGCTTCTGAGTACTCCCCGAGGCCGCGAGATCTAATGCTGAAGCATTAGTGGCCTCATGCCTGTGATTAATGTGGCTGTATGGGCAAAAGACAGAAAGACACGCAGGGCTCGTGTTGATGGTCTGCTTCACATAATCAGATGGAGGCTTGTGATTGATTCCTTCGTCCGTACGCATTCCATCCTTCTCTCTTTTCCTGTTGTGCTTTTTTTGTTGTTGCTGTTGTTTTTTTCTGTCTTGCTACTGTTACACATTATCATCACTCATTCTCTGTGAAACACATCGCAGATGTCATTTTATCCATTCTGTGTTTTACTGGGATGGAAATCTAGGACAGGCTGAATGATGTACTCTGCATTAAGCATTTGAATTGTATGTTTGCTTGTTGGTCTCACGTAATGGTGTGGAGATACCAAAGCCAGCTCTATGTTATGTTACTTCTCAATTTTCACCATATTGTTTAGCCAAAGTTGCCAGCTAGCTAATTAGCTAATGCGTACGAAATTACCCCTTTGGGGCAGGCTTTACTTTAAGTTGAGAATTGTAAATAACAGTATACAGAAAATGAGCTACTTCCACATTTGTTACAAGCTTGAAATTATCTGTAATGTAGTCTGTATTATATTACTGCCTTCAGTAGAGCAGGCTAATTAAGTTAGAAAACAAACAAGAAGAAGACAAACTTTACATTTTCCCCAATTTCAGTTTTAAAAGCTATTTTTTTAATACTTTCTTTAACTGATCTAAGTTACTCTGCCATCATTTGCATAGGCTACATTACCTAAGTCAGCAAAATGCTAAAGAGGCAGGATTTCTACTGAAACAAAGCAGTAAAACTTCAGTAAACACAGCAAAATGTTCAAACAGTTACCTGAATAAATTATTTTTTTTATTTAGTTTATATATATATATATATATATAAATGTAGTTTTTATATATATTTTTTATTATCCAAAACAACCATCAGGTGCTGTCTACATGCCAACAAGCTGTTTGGGAGGCATGGACGAAAAAAAAAACTTTTCCCACTTACAATCATAAACACAAAAGTTTGGAGTTTGTTAAGCAGTACTGGGACTTCAACTGGGACCATGTGCTTTGGTCAGATGAAACAAAGAGAGTTTTTTGGCAACAAATGCTCTAAGTGGGTCTGGCATAACACAAGAGCTGAGTATGCAGAAAAGCACCTCATTTTAAAACAAAATCTGGTGGCTTCTGCCCGAAAGCTGAAGATGGGTTGTCACTGGGTCTTCCAGCAAGATAATGACCCTAAATATATGGCCAAATCTACACAGAAATGGTTCACCACACACAGAATCAAGCTCCTCCCATGACCATCTCAGTCCCCAGACCTCAACCCCATTGAAAACCTGTGGGGTGAGCTGAAGAGGAGGGTGCAGAGGAGAGGACCCAGGTCACTGGATGATTTAAAGAGATTGTGCAAAGAGGAATGGTCAAAGATCCCTCTTTCTGTATTCTCCCATCTTGTGAAACATTATAGGAGAAGATTAGGTGCTGTTTTGTTGTAAAGGGGGTTGTACAAAGTATTAACATCAGGGGTGCTAATTGTGGCACACATGATTTGATGTTAAACAATTATTTCTTAATGTGGCATTTGTTTTCCTACTGAATAAATGCACTTGAGTTAAAGGTTGGATTTTACTCTTTTCCATCGTGGCCCTATATTGTTTAGAAAAAAACTAAATTTAATAGAACCTAAAGAACACATCTTAACCAGGCGTGCCAATAATTATGGAGGCCACTGTATGCCCAAATTTACATGCATATTTTGTTTGGGTTGTTTTGTTGTCATAAACTCATCTAAGAGTTTGAGATTATGATTATGGATTATCTTTATCAATTACCATCAAGTGGATTCTGACTACTGGTGAGAATAATGTCCAAGTTTCTCCAGAATCTTTTGCCTGGCGTCTTAATAGATCATTGCAATGAAGTCAGGCCTAGTAATGTATTGTAAGATTCTGGCTGTATTATGTGTTATATGTTGCATTGAGAGTGGGTAGCAGCCCTGGTTTATGCCTACAGTAAACTGTAATGGATGGGCATAACTTTGGTTCCTCTCAGATCATCATTTCATGATTGTGTGACCCTATAAACATTGTGGCCTGTGTGAGAGGGTTGGTGGACTGAGACCTGCTTTAGGAAGGACAAAGGAAAACTGTGCGCCCTCTAGGGCAGGCCATGATGGACTGTGCCCATTAACAGCTATGTAGGATCTGCTCGTTTAACTATACAAACAACAAACTTGTTCATCAGGTTTAAAGCACAATGCAGTATAAGGTGGGGTTCAAACGATGCCTTTTTAAAAGCAAATTTACTATGTATGCTTGTGGACAAGATATATATCTTTATACACACACACACACACACACACACACACACACACACACACACACACACACACACATATATATATATATATATATAAAAGACAAAAATACAGCTATAGTAGCACTTTTAGCTGTGGTGCATGTTACATCATACACTGCAATGAAAAGCAAGAGTTTGAAAAGGCATCTTGTGAATGCCCCCTAAGACTGCTGACTATGTTTGATTCAGTGATGCAAAGCCTGTAGCAATTGACTGAAGTAGCTCTTACCCAATAATGTCAATACAGTGCTCAATACAGCCAAAAGTTGCACCTCAACTCCTCAACACTGAAACACTGAAAGCTTATAAATCACTGCTGGTTCAGAATCCAAAAAAGAAGCTTTCAAACAGTGCCAATGATCCAGTCACCTCCTTGATCAAGAGGCCTTTAATGTCTGAAAATGCAGACCTGTTATTTGGTTATTGCTCTTAGAACTTATTATTCAGTAGCTATTAAAAATTATTTTGTAACTATTGTGTAACTATGGTGAAATGGTAACATTATGAGTACAAATACCCACCAACAATATTTAGATGTAATATAAACATAATATCTGTCAGAAATGAATCAACAAAATCCATTTATACACTTAGAACCCAACCACACACACCTGTAAGAAATGGCAGCCAGTTGAGCAGAGCATCTCAACCAGAAGCAATACATACATACATACACACAGACATACACATTCATTCACACTCACCAGTGTCATTTACAGCAAATTCATCTGATGTCCATGTTCTTGGACTGTGGGAGGAAACCCAAGCAGACACGGGAAGAACATGGACCCCAAGACCTCAGTGCTGAGAGGTGAACATGCCAACCACCATGCCACCCCAAAAATATACATGCTTTAATGCTTTAAAGCTTAATGCTTTGCTTTTGAGCAGAGTTATGAATCATCAGTATTGTAGGTTGTCAGCCTGTTTTAGTGAGAGGATGTTAGGCTCAGTGAAGCAGCCTTGTGATCAGATTAGCCCACTCTGGTAATAAATACTTACTGTATTGTGAATGTGGCATATAATTTAATATTTATATTCCAACTAGAGAGAGAGAGAGAGAGAGAGAGGGAGAGAGAGAGAGAGAGAGAGAGAGAGAGAGGGAGAGGGAGAGAGAGAGAGAGAGAGAGAGAGAGAGAGAGAGAGAGAGAGAGGTGAAAGTCTTCTGTTTTCTCAGACTGAACTCTAGGTTCACATACACTAATATAAAGCATTCATGAGTGTGGTGGTGAAGCTATAGACCTCAAATGCCTCTGCCTGCCAATAATAAGCCATTCCTGACCTTCTTCCACACAGGCTGCTTTTTCCAGGAGTCAAAAGCCTTAACTTTGAAATCAGCACCACTGCAAATATACTGTATGTATTGACATGATCAAATTCTTCTTAACATTTTTTTCTACTCTGTTACATTTTAAATTGTGTTGTAATTCCATATCTATTATTTCTGACCTGCAGTTCACTGATATCAAACAGATAAATTCAGATTATAGTGCAGATTCAAACCTTTCACATCTAAGCCACAGTTGGGTTAAATAAAGGGAGGCCTTGAAAGTGTTTTTCAGTTAATTCAGCTGAGTTTTTGATTCTCTGGTGGAATGTGATTTTGGTCAGGGTGAAAAAATGCCCACATGCATTTAAAAGCCCAAAACAAATGGTTATTTTGACTTTGACCATAAGCACATGAATATTTTATAGAGCTCTGCTCTGATTGGCAGCCCTTATACTGAAAACTATGGCTATCACAAAATGGGTGGGAAAAGAAAATAGCAAATGAAGAGCTGAGGGAACAAATGGAGAGGACAAATATGAGGAAGATGGTGATAATTTGCATGGTATGCAAGAGAAGTATGTGAGAGAGGAGTTTAGTGAAGAGAAAAGTTTGAATGAATGATTGGTGTGGAGACACTGTTTGCCTGATATATGTGAAATAAAGTCTACATGCAGGCTGAGCTCTGCTCTGACTGGGAGGTTTATAGCCTCTATGTAACTTAAGCATCTTTATACTTTCTAAGTTTGCTTCATTGCCCACAGGACAGTAATATTTACTCCTGGTTTATCATTTACTTTTGTCATATTCTTTGATGCTGATACTGTTGGTGCCAGAAAGCAGGTGTCAATTGAAAACATCTTCACCTGAAACGAGAGATCTAAAATGAAATAGAAAGAAAGTATTGAGAAGATGTGCACGGTATGGAAGAGAAGTGTCTGAGAGAGGAGCTGAGAGTTGTTATGAGTTCAGTGGATGGGGTTGAAAGGATGTTTTCCTGGCCTTGCATGGGAACTGAAACTGATAGTGGATGTGTGGCTGGTGTATGTAAAGTGTGGGGTGGAGTCAAGACTGTTATGAAACAGTGTAGGATTTTGGAAATGGTTCTTTTCTGTCTGTTTATTATGTGGGATTTGTGTTTGAAGAACTGTTCACGGTATGTCATTGCCATGTTCCATGAACTCTCCTTCAACTACGCAAAGATAAATACAATTTTCCTTCCTAAGACATATTTTATGTGAATTTGATGATTTCAGACACTTTTGTGATATAATCATTGAAATAAATGAGTAAAATTTTATTTTATTTCAATAATTATGTAATGACTTACTCACTTACTGACAATCTTGATTATCTATGATTTCTAGTGCAAAGATTGGTGAATTGAATGAAGATCTCTATATGGAGCATCACTGGTGGTCTCCGGCCTGAAGGACGTGGGTGGTGGTGACGGGCCCTGCTGATTGGACATCCTGTGGGAATGAAAGTGGGTTAGATGGGCTTTTGTGTCCCGCATGGAGCAGATCAGATAGCAGAGCAGGAACAGAGAGAGTAAACTGATCCTATCAGCACACTCCACATACCGCACACCGCCTGCACACAGGGCTCTGCTTTATACCACTGTACATACAAACCAATGTGTAACCTTACAGTATGAGATCATACATGACAGTGTTTGGGAATTGATGTCACACCATGGTGCATTATGAGATGTCGTATGGTAGACCTGCTTGGTATGGCTGTTTACACAGTGCTGATATATACATTCCAGTCTGTATTTTCTTTATTTAAAGACAGATGTACTGTTTGTAGGAGTTATGTTTATAGCACTCCTGCACTGTAATACATTTCCATATTCTGTATTGTTGTAACAACGAGGGCTCAGAGGCAGGATGTAAACATGAGTTGACTATATTGCAGTAAGGTTGACAAAGTTTATCAATGGAGACATAGCATTACCGTGGCTTGGCACTGAGGTTTTGGGTTCAAGTCCTCATCTGAGTGGAGTTTCTATGTTGTTTTTTTCCTCTCACAGTCCAAAAACGCAGAGGTCAGGTGAACTGGCTACTCTAAATGATCCTTGTGAGTGTGAATGAATATGTATGTCTGTGTGTATGAATGTATGTGTATGCCCAGGTATGTTTGGCACTCTGTCCTGGGTAATCCACCCTAGGCCCTCCAGGTGGACGGTCGCTTCCTGTTGAGACGCTGTGTGTAATTGGCTGCTGCTTCTCACTGGTGTGTGTGTTTGAGTTCTAAGTGTGTAAAGGATTGTGTTGATTGTAAAATGTCCTTGGGTATTAGAAAGGCTCTATAGAAGTGTAACATTCATTCATTCACTCAGGTCGTCAAAGGATCAGGGTTTATAATGAGACATCAGATTCCAAAAAAGTTGGGACACTAAACAAATTGTGAATAAAATCTGAATACAATGATGTGGAGGTGCCAACATCTAATATTTTATTCAGAATAAAACACAAATCACAGATCAAAAGTTTAAACTGAGAGAATGTATCA
>BRDA01030447.1:0-11287 GCA_036984385.1 Crenuchus spilurus | reverse complement strand
GTTCATCATAGCAACCAAGCAAACAAAGTTAGTCTAGTCGGTTATCCTCGTCCCTGAATAAAGAAAGTAGTTTCTAACACAAACGTGTTGTTATTTATCATTTCTGCTCATATTCTCTTTGTACATAAATAAACAGAAATGTGGTAACCGTGGATAAAGACCTTCCAGGTGTTTTTTCATACATAATTAATGGACTTAATGGAGTAAACTCCACTCTGCTTCACAATTGTGTAAAGTGGCTCACCTCAGCAGACGTTAAGCTGTAGTTACCCGAACATTTCGGCTCAGGTAGAACGTTTGCTGATACAGCCATGTTGCACACTGTTACATCTTTGAGACACTTTTCTTTCTTTTGTTTCAGAGCTGTATCACCCTCCACAAGACTGTCTGTGTCACCCATCAGACCAGTCAAGTCCCCACTGCTGACCCGCAAACAGTTCACAGCTGGTGCTGAAGTCCTGCCTCCGTGGAAACAGGCGGGCTATGTATCCGAGTCCAGCTATGTCGCCAGCATGGCAGCTGGAGTGGCTCAGGTTCAGACTACACAGATTCACATGGAGCAGTGCTGGGAGGGCTCCATCGCCATGCAGCAAAAAGTCACCCCCGCTGCTGTCAAAGAGGTAAATATACTCGTCACAGCCGGACACCTGTTCTCCTCAAGCTCTCGACTAATGTACGGAGAGACGACTGTGTCTTAACCAGTGTCCCTTCAGCCTGGAGCTGCTTTACTGAACCTTTATGAGTCTTTGTGGAGCTGACAGTATGGACTAATATGTGCAAACACATCAGTTACTTCATTAAAACCAGCTCCTGGTGTCTTCATTCACCTGTCAGTTTGATTAGCTCCACTGAGCATACAGGTGCACTCTGTACAGACTGTAGTCCATCTGTCACTTCAGAGGTCAGGACCCCCACAGAGCAGGTGGATCATTCTCAGTCATATTAACGTGGTGGTGGTGTGTCCAGCAGATCTGCTGGAGATTTTAAACGTCCTGTAGATGTAAGTCAGAGACAGCGGCTCAGCACAGTGTGTGTTGGTCCTCTAGTCCTTCACTGGTGCTCACAGGACACTGTTGGTGCACTATATTCACTCCAGCAGTCACCCTGAGGTGTGTGAACATGCACTAACACACCACCTTCACATTAGTGTCACTGATAATAGTGGTGGTCCTGATGATTAAAGAACAGGCTGAATGCAGAGAAGAAGGTGGACTATGGTCAGTGGAGCTAAAATATATCAAATATATGAAGGAGGTGGTTTTAATGTAATGGCTGATTGCTATTTGGTACTCTTAATAATGAATACTGCCTTCTATGTTGAAGACTTGCCGTATGATCAAACTGACTTATCTTGCATCCTGCATGTGCCAAAGGAACAACAAAGCACGGATGACAAATCTGTAGCTGTTGCCACCGTGGTGGCAGCAGTGGACCAGGCTCGTAGTCGTGAGCCTTTGCCTACCTCAGCAGAGCTTCACAGTGTAGAAAGCAGCCCTGCTGTCCTTCTCACGTCTCCATCCGAGCAGGTAGTTCAGTCGTTCAGTGGTTTAGTCGCTCATCCAACCCTTTTATTCACCTCCATTTTTGCAGAAGTGGGTAGAAAGGCACAAAGGGAAGAGTACCTCACTGAATCTTCCATAAAAAACACCTGAATTAACAAACATAGAAGCTGATGCTTTCTTTCTTTAGATCATTTCTAGTCAAAAATTCAATGCTGAAGCTCTATAATGAAAGATGTGAATATAAAAAAAAACTTCAAGCTTGACTAGACTAGACAAGTACATGGAACTGAACTTCAGTGATTATGTGCTAGTCAACCGAAATCCTACAAAAACAAACTAGAACAGAAAAAAAACTATTTTGCAATCCTAGGCTGTTACATCATAGTGTTGACTCCACCCACTTTATATACACTGGTCTCATCTCCACTATTACAGTTTCAGTTCCCACTGGAGGTCAGACAAATGTTCTCTCACCACCACTCAACAGCTTCTTTCTTCAGTTTCCACCTTTCTCTGACACTTCTCTTCCATGCCATGTACCTCTTCTCTCTCCTCTGTTTTTCCTCAGCTCTCCTCTAATTTCTCTTCACTCACTCTGACACTTCTCTTCCATGTCATGTACCTCTTCTCTCTCCTCTGTTTTTCCTCAGCTCTCCTCTAATTTCTCTTCACTCACTCTGACACTTCTCTTCCATGCCATGTACCCCTTCTCCTCTGTTTTTCCTCAGCTCTCCTCTAATTTCTCTTCACTCACTCTGACACTTCTCTTCCATGCCATGCACCTCTTCTCTCTCCTGTGTTTCCTCAGCTCTCCTCTAATTTCTCTTCACTCACTCTGACACTTTAATTCCATGCCATGTACCTCTTCTCTCTCCTCTGTTTTTCCTCAACTCTCCTCTAATTTCTCTTCACTCACTCTGACACTTCTCTTTCATGTCATGTACCTCTTCTCTCTCCTCTGTTTTTCCTCAGCTCTCCTCTAATTTCTCTTCACTCACTCTGACACTTCTCTTTTATGTCATGCAAATCTTCATCAGACATCCTCTCATTGCTCCTGCTGTTCGCTCAGCTCTTCTTTTATCACTTTTATTTCCAATTCGTAGCTCCAGATTCTGGGAGCTCATTTAATTATTCAAGAGGCAAAATAACTTGTTTCAGGAAGTGGCAAAATCAGAGTTGTTAATAGTCAAGTAATACCACATCTGGACATTTTTCTCCCTAGTCAGTTTCACATCCCTTCTATGTACACATCAGAGAACAATTTCCACTGATCAGAATGCATTATAAGTCCCTTTAAATGTGAAACTGAGTCAGTGTGACTGTTTTACTACCCACCTCTGCATTTTTCACACACTGATTTTGAAGCCATAATTGTGTTCGTATTCTGTCAATCATCTTTTCCACCCACATCATTTTCCCACAACTCAAAATCATGTATCACTGATTTTTTCTGATATATCAGAGCAGAAAACAACAGAAGAGTATATATATAACCACATTTTATAATCACAGAGATATTGGAAATGTTTCCAGCAATTAACTGAGCCAATCATTATTTCCCTCCTGGACACAGCAGATTCCACCCATAGCAGAGGTTTCATCCACAGCAGCTCCTGAGCAGAGAAATGTGAGCGAGACCACTGTTCTCACAGAAAGCATGTCACAAACATCTTACACGGTTATCTCTCAGGAGCAGGTAACTGACATTCAGGCACTTTCATGTGTGTTTTGGTCATTTTCACTGTGACTCACTCAGAGCACTGAGTCCCACATTTAACTAACATCACTGTGACTGATGGAGCCTGGTGGTGTTTCATCATGTTTGAGGGAAACTGTGAACTTTGATTTTACAGCTTCAGTTCAATCCAACAATGCAGGACTTTGGGGAGAGGGTATGTCAGGGCAGTTATTCCAGCAGTGTATACTGTATATACAGGGTGCATCTCGTGCTCTGAATTGTCTGTTTGTGTGATGCAGGCTTGTATACAGTTATTTGATCAGATGCACATTTTTTGCAGAGCAACAGATTTTTGGTGGATTTTTTCCAAAGCAATGAATGGACTACCAATACACAATTCACTTAAGTGCTCCACAAAGAGATGCTCTTCAGTATGTGTGTGGAGACTGTGAGGGACTCTGCTGTTAGAACAACCAGTGGGAGTTTGTTCACCACCTGGGTGCCAGGACAGGGAAGAGTCCTCATGCCAGTCTTTATCATGTCTTGAAGGATGGTGGGTCAAGCTGAGGTGCGGCTCTAAACTTGATCATTGCCATTAAGTAGGGAAAGGCTGGTCCATTTTTGCTTTGTAGGTGAGCATCAGGGTTTTGAATCAGATGCAGGCAGCTACAAGAAGTCAGTGAAGTGAACACAGCAGTGGAGTGACGTAAGAGAACTTGGGCTGATTGAAGACCAGCTGAGCAGCTGTATTCTGGATCAGCTGCAGGAGCCTGACAGCTCACATAGGAAGACCAGCCAGGAATGAGTTACAATAGTCAAGTCTTGAGATGATGAGAGACTGGACAAGCACCTGGGTGGCATTAAAAGGGTAGAAGAAAGCATTAGAAAGGAGTTAGAAAGGTTTGGATCCATTGAATGTTGAAGAGGAGGAACCTGCACGACTGAGTCAAGTTTGCAATGTAAGTAGAAAATAATAACTGGTCATCCAGGATCACAACGAGGCTTCTTTCTTGAGACATAACAACCATGGAGTTCTCAAACAGGATAGGGAATTCAAAATGCAATCCATTGGTTTGGGGAATGAATATGAGTTCAGACTTTCTAGGGTTGAACTTCCGGTGGTGGGTTGTCATCAATGTAGAGATGCCAGCCAAACATGCTGAGATGCAGAAAGGGTCAGAAGGAGTGAAGGAAAACATCAGCATAACAGTGGTATGAAAATCCATGAGAAAACATTATTTCACCAAGAGAAAGATTATATAGTGAGAAAAGAAGATAACACAGTGCTGAGCTTTGTGGGACACCAGTGGAGAGCCTGCATGGAGTGGATGTGGACCCTCTCCAGATTACCGGGTAGGATCGCCCCTCTAAATATGATCTGAACCACTTCCTTGCAGAGCCAGTGATCCTGAGGTTAGAGAGGAGGATCTCATGGTTGACCATATCAAAGGGTGCATAGAAGTCAAAAAGGATTATGGCACACCCAACATGGGGAACCACAGCACCACACTAGCAAATACCCTGGCAATGCCTGAGTAACCACCTGAGACCATTTTAAACATCTTCACGATTTTGATTCCTCAAAATTTGATGTAATTCAATAGAACATAGTTTGATATGTTACATGAATTACACAAAAAAAGGCATTTTAATGTGAGCAGAAGCATGCAAGCAAAGTTTTATTTGCAGGAAACTTACACTCCAGACCTAGCCCTACAGCATAGGAGTGTACAAAGAAGATCTTAATGTTGTAAAACACATGCATTGATCTTTAAGCATCATATTGCTGCATTGGATTGTTGGCGATTTGGTCCATGCATCACTACAGGTTGATGGATTGTTATGTCACCAGTATTTCAAGAATAAGAAAGTAAGTCATGTTAGACAGGAAACAGCTGCCAGTTCATTGCAAGACACTGTCTGCTTATTCCTAATTCACTGTTTATAAATCATCACCCAACTTACTAACATCTTTACATCTGGGTCCAGGGGCGTTACAGCAAATTCTGGTTCCTATGCACAAGCAGTGCCCAGGCCCCCCTGCCTCTGTAATTAAATATTATTTTCTTTAACATTTAAAGGAAAATAAAATTCCAGACTCCTGAAGGGCCCTCCTGACACTTGGGGTCCTGGTAATTCAGTCCCATGTTCCAGTCCACTATGACGCCCCTGCCTGGGTCTACACCTTCTTCTAAAATTTGACACTTTGATTTTATCCACAGTGTGTGAATTTGCATTTTTTTGTATCAAGAACATGAATTCTGTCTCTGTGCTGGATTACAGTGGGTGCTTGTTGTTGGCAGGGTGATGGGAAAAAGGCCGGAGCCGTGGCCACGGTTCTTGCCGCAGTGGATCAGGCACGTGTGAGAAAGCCTGTTGAGAGTGCCTTGACTGAAGAAGAAACAGAAATAAAACAGCAGCAGGCCACTCTAGCTCCTAAACAGCAGGTCGCGAGTAAAACGGAGGTCTTGCAAATTCCCAGTGCCAGACCGAGCACTGCGTCCGAACAAACTGTTCAAATGACCCAGGTCAGACGTCTGTCTCTTCAGCGTACACTTTAATGTGATGAACCCCAATGTGTGTCATAGCCAACAACTTCTGTTGATTTGTGATAGATCCACAGAGCTACAGAGGTTAGGTCCCAGGTGGATACTGGACTTGCTCCGTCCCCAGTTCCACATTTCACAGTTTCAAAAATTACCATCCCAAAGCCTGATCATAGCTATGAGGTAAGCTTGAGTAGTATCAGGCAAGCAGAGAAACCCAAAGTGGCAGCAACATCACAATCAATATGTTTCCACCAAATTTGCGCTGCACTCACTCTTAATGTTGGGTGGACACTACATGATTTTAGCCGTCACAGATACATTTTTGGTGATAAAATATTCTCACTTGTTGACTGCGTATGGCCACCACACCACTAGTGTGTGTGTGTGTGGGGGGGTGATACTCCAGGACCTGATGTGTCATTAAATTAAACAGGCATTTTGAAGGAATCTGTTAGTCCTCATTATTGTACACTAAGCTGTCTCTCTGCTCACACTCAGCTGGGTCTCACTGTTGCTCGATCAAATCTTGCTGTTGTAACACTTGACCGAGTGAATGTGAGAATGGCTGAGTCTCGCTTCTCTCACTCGTCTGGGTTTTGCTTGTCCAGGTCTTGCTGTAATGTGTCCGAGTCTCGCTCATCGGAGACTTTAAAAATTGTGTAGTGTCCACCTGGCATAAGATACTGGAAGCAAACAAACAAACAAAAAAGAGCCCAAACTAATGCTGTGTTGTCATCCTGTAGTCATGTTAGTAGTTCTGGGCCTAAGAGGCTTTTCTCTGTGAGAATAATGAAAGAGGTTAAAGTAAATCTCCTCTATCCTGCCTTACTGTAGACAAACATGTTCACATGTGCTGCATATTTATCCCCTCCCAAAATCAGCATCAGCAACATCCTTCCACACAAAGCAGATGTGCTGGTTACGGTTCATCAGCAGCTACAGTGATGTATAACAGTGTTAAATAATAGTGCACAGCTCTTCTAGCACAGAATACAGAATGACACACAACTTCAGTGCTCAGTGAATAAAAGAAAATGTGTATCTGATACATTTACATGATGTACAGGTATATCCTGCTTGCCTGACGTATGACTTCCACAGTTTAGGATGCCGAATAACATCCCCAAACCAAACTGACCTAACTCTTAACCCCATACACCCTAATAATGTGCAGTGTTGCAGTCTACCGTCCATTGTAAATACAAAATAATCCATCACACTATCCTTCATTAAACCATCCCCAAAATAACGTCCCATAAGTCAAAAGACTGAAGATGAAGACTGATTATATCATCATAATGTGCTAACTGTTCTTGGTTTATGTTCCCCATACTCCATCTCATTCCATAATCCTCACCTGATTCCTCTTTGGAGTGGCTAATCACGTCTATGTTGTTTTGGTCTGTGCTGGTAATCCTGCTCTTCTTGGTCAGGTTTCAGTAGCAGGCTCTGCTATTGCCAGCCTGCAGAAAGAGTTCTCGTCTACTTCTGCTGCTCAAAAGATCATCAAGACTGTCAAGCCTCCAGCTTATAAGATTGTGGACACGAGGGTGACTCCTGAGCCGACTCCTCCTCCATTTAGGGACGAGAAATATCAGTCTCGTTTCGACACCGACTTACAGATAGGTGCTGCATATACAGGGGAATGGGAGACGCAGGTTTGTAGACTGGTGATGCTTTCCAGCCAAGCTAATGTTTGCCATTAATCTCACGAGTGGCTCTTCACAGATTATCTTTCATCATTATTCGCTCACCTGTGTGGTCACTTTTTAGTCCACATCTAAAACCTATTCCCACAGATTTCACCTGATAACTGAGGATAAGTCCATTTGACACTGCCATCTGCTTGTTTTATGATCATTTTCTTTCCTTATAACATTTTCATCTCTTAACAAATGTCCCAAAAGCTAACTCAGGTCCCAACGTAATTCACACTTTTCTCGGCTTTTTTCTTCCAGGTTCTTGAGACGGCGGCAATCCCCTCAGCAGCCAAAGAGCCAGTTATGCCTCCTACTGTGGTTGCTGTATGTATTCCTATGATTTATTCTGCATTGTCTTGCATGCATTCATTTGGATTCCTGTTAGTTCACTGATGTCACTGGGTTTTTTAGTGCCGCATCAGTAGTTTTTCACATCAACATGAAATTCTTCTTACGTTTTACTGAATTTGTTCATATTTATTCTGTTAATATTTGGTGTTTCACAGTCAGAAATGCAAAAAGATAAATGGTGCCCAAGGCTTTTGCACAGCACTGTAGCTCTGCTATAGTCATAGATCTGAAAATGTAAAAATGGTGGAAAAAAATCATTTTTGTTGATAATTCAAAAAGGTAAAATGTCATATATTATATATTCATTACACATAAAGTGACATATTTCATAAAATGAACTTTTCCACAATATTGTAGTTTTGTGATGTATGACTATAGTAGAGCTGTGCAGTACTATTAGGCCAAAGCTGAGCTCCATATTTTAAACCATTTATCTTGGTAAGAAATGGTTTCTGATGGTAAAAACACCAAATATTAATAGAATAAATATGAGCAAACACACATTTATTAAAAAGTAAGAAAGGGGGCCCAGAGTGGCTCAGCGGGCAAAGACGCTACCACTATGACCCGAGGATCATGAGTTTGAATCCCGGTCATACTGTTTGCCATCAACAGCCGGGCCCCAAGGGAGCAAAAATTGGCAGTGCTCTCTCTGGGCAGGTAGATGTCTCTCTTTCTGTCTATCACTCTCACATTACAATGTCTGCTGGCTCAGGCATCTACTGATTGGTCCAATCAGAGCTGGGGACCCTGTGTGCCTTCCTCCGAGCGCGTTAGGCTCTCCAGTGACGGTGTATCGGCGGTGGTTCTAAAAGAGGCGGTGCTGCATCACACGCAACAGAGGAGGCTTGTGCTTGCCTGCACCCTCCTAGAGTCAGGGACAGTGCAAAGTGATGGGGAGAGCCCTAACGGAGGGGATGGGCTAATTGGTTACCACTACATTGGGAAGGAGATAAAAATGGGCAAAAACCTCGAAATAAATTTAAAAATAAATAAAAATAAGAAGTAAGAAAATATTCATTCTGATTCAAAAAATAAATATTGATTATTTTGAGCTAGAGGAAATTACAGAACATGCTTCCTGATGTTCTCAGCCATCACACAGATCATACAGCACACAAGAACGACCATGTTTAAGTATAGATTAACCAAACAATTATGGTGATTATTTAAAAATGATTGCATGAGGATATGTCATACTCTACTGCCATGAAGACAGGATGGAAAGGATTAAACCTACAACCTACAGTTATTTTGAGGATACTTGTGACTTTATAAACACATGTAACACTTAATAATACTATTCCACAGTGTAGTTCACGTTACACTTGCAGGACACAAACTCAAATATTCAGGGACATCACACAGCAAATCTACTCTCTATGTACACTCTAAGTACCACTGAGGATCCTCTGTGTGCCACAATGGCTGATCACTTTAGGAAACATGTAGAAAGCAACCCAGAACTGAATCAGGGTGCTTGATGGAACCCAGTGATAGGTTCCCCTCCAGTACCTGTTCACATGGGGAGATTTCTTGTGCCGTCGTTGGAAACCTGAGGTACCTTAGGAGGCATAGGTGAGCATACACTGGAGTTCATTTTAAGTGAAGTTTAACCCCTTGCAGTCTGAGGGTGTTTCAGACACTCTGATGTAGTCTGACATGTTCTGACTTTTTACTAATTACACACATCTAACATTATTTATTACCAAAGTGTTACACAGGCTTTAGTTCAGCACAAACTCAGCAACAACAGAGTCAGAACAGTAAGAGTGTCATAAATCTATATTCTGATTAAATCTGCTCTAAACTTAGACTTTAACCTGTTCTCAGATGTGCTGATATGTTGTGTAAACACACTAAACATTTCTAGTCAAGACTTTTGAGCTCAGAACTGAATAAACAGAGGTGTTACGTGTGAGGTGAGAGGTATTTTGTTCAGGATTACCTCAGGTCGGCTGACTTGGTTCACGTTCACATTACACACATTCCACGACTGCTATTCCAACAATGGAATGTCTGGAATTACCATGTCATTATCATATAAATGACAGATTGCATCATTTGTTTGGAAAACGTGCAGCTGTTTGACTCGTTCTCACAGACGTGTCTCTGCTTATTTAAGCTCCTCTCACAAATATCTAAAAATATATTTGGATTAAAGCTACATATCGTTGAAAAGTAGAGCCTTTAAGGTTTCTGAGGTATGTTTGTGTTTTTTCTAGGATAAAATCTCACAGAGTTATGAGTGCATTTGTTTTGTCCCCGCTGGCAGGAACGCCACCTCGAGAGGGTTAAGTCTGATCATTATCTCTCTTATGTGATTTTCTTACTCAGGGTTTGAAGAACATGACTGTTACTGAGGGAGAGTCTGTGACTCTGGAGTGCCAGATTACAGGTCATCCCACTCCTGGGATTATGTGGTTCAGAGAAGACTACAGGATTGAGAGCTCCATCGACTTCCAGATCACATATGAGAGTAGTTATTCTCGCTTAGTGATTCGTGAGGCCTTTGCTGAGGACAGCGGTCGGTTCACTTGCACCGCTACCAGTGAGGCTGGAACAATCAGCACCTCCTGCTACCTGCTCGTTAAAGGTAGTGTTTATTAAAACTTCTTGTCTTTATTATGACTTTTTGGCTCAAAGTAACAGTCAGTAGGGTTGAGAACATTTACATTTACAGCATTTGGCAGACGCTCTTCCTCGCAGAGTGACGTACAACAGTGCTTTGCTTCCAGAAAGACAGTAATCTCTGCTAGTATAGACAGGTTAGAGTCCAAACTACTCTTAGCACTGACACTGTTAGAACAACCATTACTAATACCCTAGAATTAAAGAAAGATACACAATTAAGCACAATATAACAGCATAACGCATTTCAACAAGAGATTTAAACTAGTGCTAGCTTAAGTGGTCCATGAAGAGATGCTCTTCAGTCTGCGTTTGAGGACAGTGAGGGACTCTGCCGTCTGAACAGTCAGTGTGGGAGTTCATTCCACCACTTCGGTGCAAGGACGGAGAAGAGTCCAGATGTTAGTCTTCCAACATGGGTCGAGCCGAGCCGTACTGGAAGCTCTGAGGGTACGAGGTGCAACTCAAGACTTGACCATTAAGTAGAGAGGGTCCATTTCTTGCTTTGCAGGCAAGGATCAGGGTTTTGAGAAGAGGGTATCTTGAAAATTTAAGTGAGTATAACTTCCAGGTCCTTCCCACGCCCTCTCCAGCCCTGCCTCCAAAGTGTCAGGAGGATGGGCCGCAGTGGCTTCAGACACTCCTCCTGACTCTGATTGGTTGCATTAGGAGCACTAGGTGCAGTCACAGGAGGCCAATGTTGTCACCTGTGTCTTGTTGTACTGTCAGGACCTAGCAGCAGTCTTAGCAGATATGACAAGCAGGTATTTTTATGTGTCATTTACTGCAGTTTCTTGATTTACCATAATCCATCTTCCTCTCACCTGCAGTGTCTGAGGAGATAGAGAGCAGAGAAGAGGTTACTGTGGAGAAACA
>BRDA01030413.1:11330-24551 GCA_036984385.1 Crenuchus spilurus | reverse complement strand
AACATTATTTTCCCAGATGTACAATCAACAGCATCTCTCATTCATGCGGAAGACAGTGAGGAAGAAGAAGACACAGGAGGGACAACATCCAGTGGTACCATGGCCTCAACATCAGCACAAATTAAGTCTGCATATCTTCTCAGCACTGATGTTACCGCTACATCACAAGGTTACTCAGAACCATGTGTAAGTCTTTTTACCTGCCTCAGTACTTCACTGTCTAACTAGCCAACAAAATCAAAGTTAAAAATAAAAGAGCCTCCAGACGTGTTGGTTTGTGAAGGAAGAAGGTCCAGCCTGTTTTTCTTGCCGGCAAGGTTGAAAAGTCAAAATGTTTCATCAGAGATCTTCTGAAAACATGCCTCAAGGGTCACTCTATTTATACCCAAATTATTCCTCATTATATATTTTTTTATGCAAACTATCCTAGTAGACAACATTTATTCGCATAAACTGCTCCTTGAACTTCCCAACAAGAGAGTATTGCGCAATATGTTTCTATTATTAGTAAATATTAGTGTCCAAGTCAGCCATCTTGTGATTTAAAAACAACACGGCCTTGACCGGCTCGTGGCCGTCTAGGAATCACCCAGTTCTCTTCTGGAGTACACCCAAGCTTTCCTTACCCCCTTTTTAATAATCAAAAACTTAGTCAAATCACCTGTCGCCCAAACTGTTTAAACCGTGTCATAATGAAAATGCTTCAAGAGGAGAGTCAGCAAAGTTCAACCTTCTTTATAGCAGGTTCAGCAACTCTTCTACACCGAAAGCCTACAGTCACCACTCATGTAGCCGTGTTAAAAACGTGTTATATATGACTATATACAATTCAGTGAAACTCCAGCAAATGAGTTCAGCACCACCTGCTGGTCAGATGCTGCCAGCTCCTGACTATAAAACAGTGCATTCTGGGAGACCCACAGCAGACTGAGATATCCCTGCTGTTGTCTCTTAGCAGAGCTCAAAAAAAGCTCACAACAGTATTAGAGCATAAATGTTCAGCGCTAACAGGTTTTATAATTAACAGAGTAACTGTAGACAAACATGCATACGTTTGTTTTTATGAATAAAAACTACTCCGTTTTAGCTAGCTGTGACTTAGCATGTGCTCAGTTACTAAAATTTGCCTGTTTCATTTAGGCTGGTCATTTGACCATACTGAACTAATCTGTGTGGATGCTGGACTCTTTGCAGAATAAACCATTTATCCACCAAGTATGCAGTGATTCGGTGGGTGGGACGAACCCCAGAGGCGAAATTGGTGCCACAAAATAGGAACCGTCAAACATACAATAACAAAGGCATTAAGAATGAATACATATAATGAAAAATGCTAAAAGATACAGTAATTAACATTTTTCATTACACTAAGAATTAACATCACAATACATTATTTTATCCATCAGCACCACAAGCTGTATCATTATAGCTGATGACCCTGCACAAAGACCAAGAGTCCTAACTGACTGTCAAATTATTAGAATCAAATAAAAAATATTGCATTTCCCCCCAAAATTCTGAAACTCCACCTAAAAGATTTAGAAAAGAGCTGTGAAAAATGGTGAGAGAATTCTTCAGTCATGGCTGGTGTGTTCCATGAGCTCAGCCTCAATGATGTTTCCCTTGCATTGTTTTTGGGAAGTGTGACAGCACCTGGGGCTTCCGTACACAGAGGAACCAAGCTCGTCACCTAAACAAACACAAATATTCAAAAGGGCATCGTGACAACATGATAAACTGGCATGCACTGCAGAGGAGACTGCACACCAAGACAACTATAGATCAAAGACAGCAGGACTTTCAGCAAAGGTGTCATTAGGAGAGTGATTGTCATTCTTTTCTCACTTTACACTCATTCTCTTGGGAAGTAACTTCTACTCATGGATTCTCATACTACTGTTATGATGATGACACTCAACTGATGCTTTCCTTCCCTCCTTCTGACACTCAGCTATCC
This sequence comes from Crenuchus spilurus, assembly GCA_036984385.1. Taxonomy (NCBI): domain Eukaryota; kingdom Metazoa; phylum Chordata; class Actinopteri; order Characiformes; family Crenuchidae; genus Crenuchus; species Crenuchus spilurus. The sequence goes on along the minus strand of BRDA01030413.1, from coordinate 22,594 downwards.
AGCCACATTTCATCATGTTTAATAGACATCTCCACTTGGATGACGACCCACCACCTGAAGCTCAACCCTAGCAAGACTGAGCTTCTATTCATTCCCGGAACCACTGGTCTACATCTTGAACTTCCTGTCCTGTTTGAGAACTCCATCGTCGTGCCAACTCAAGAAGCAAGAAGTTCACCTTAATGTCGTCCATCCATCCATCCATCATCTTCCGCTTATCCGTTGTCCGGGTCGCAGGGGTAACAACCCAAGCAAAGAAGACCAGACGTCCCTCTCCCCAGCCACCTCTTCCAGCTCATATGGGAGGATTCCAAGGCGTTCCCAGGCCAGCTGAGAGATATAATCTCTCCAGCGTGTCCTAGGTCTTCCCCGGGGTCTCCTCCCATCTTGACATGCCCGGAACACCTCACCCAGGAGGCGCCCAGGAGGCACCCTTACCAGGTGCCCAAACCAACTCAACTGGCTCCTCTTGACGTGGAGGAGCAGCGGCTCTACTCCGAGTCCTTCTCAGATGTCCGAACTCTTCACCCATCTCTAAGAGTGAGCCCAGACACTTTACGAAGAAAACTCATTTCAGCCGCTTGTATTCGCGATCTCGTTCTTTCTGTCATTACCCAAAGCTCATGACCAGGTGAGGGTTGGAGCATAAACTGACCAGTAAACAAGAGAGCTTTGCCTTCTGACTCAACTCTCTCTTCACCAAAACAGACCGGCACAGAGCCCTTAATGTCATGTAAATTGTTATATGTAGCACTTATGGAATGGTGTTTTGTTTCACTGTGTACTGTAAACACAGTATATGGTTGACATAACAATAAAAACCTCTTAACTTGACTAATTTAAGTAAGCAATATTTGCATTTTGATCATTTTTAAACATGCATGAATAATTTTCATCTTGGACTCTTAAATTTGATCAAATGTTTGAATTATATAGAATTTTTGTAGTTAGTATCCACATTGTAATTTCTGTATAGGTTGGATGTTCTGGGATATTGTTCTTTATATTCTTGGTTTTTGCAGGGGTGGGGGCCCAAGTCCCATTTTGCTTGCCCCCCCCAAATGCCTTGAAACTGGTAGGGGGGAGCCCACATTTGTAAATATTGCAGTGAAGATTTTCATTCAGAGGGCCCCAGACCTGGCCCTAGCATTGCCCCGGGTCATGAGCAGACTTGTTTTCAAACCTTCTTGGGTTATTTTACATTATTTATACTACAAGTGAGAACTGTAACACCCAGAAGTACTTATATTAATGGACACAGAAAAACCCTTTAACCAAGTATAGAGGGATTTCTTTTATTCACTAAGGAGGATTGGGTTTGGAGATACATTTATTTACTCAATTTGGTTCAATCTAATGGTTTCAGATGTAAATTCTTCCCTTTGCAGTGGGGCATGAGAAAAAGCTGCCCATTGTCCGCCAACTTTTTCAAATTTCCGCAGCTTACCGTACCTTAGCTATAGCTTTACGTTCTATTGATGAGTATCAAGGTCTGTTTAGCAGAGAGATTGAGAACAAGGTCTCACTGTATATGCTGATGATCAGCACTTATTTATTAAAATACAATGGATTCAATCCCAGAGATTCTGAATATACACTCCTGATCAAAATCTTAAGACCAGTTAAAAAATGGCAAGAATTTACATTTTGCACTATTAAGAAGATCCTAAGTAGAGTTTCACATTTCTAAAAGAAGAAATCCAATTTTCTTCTCGGATCCAATCCAAAAAGCCATTTTTTTTAAACTGCATTTTCACTCAAACATTTTTTTCAGCTGATCAAAAGTTTAAGATCATAGCCTTTAAAAGCCAAAATCTTCCATGTCATTTTCTGTCAAGTATTTACACTGTCAACACCTCCTGATGACAAAAGCAGAAAAGCTCACTGACTGAACATGGTAGGACTGTTGAGCTGCATAAACAAGGCCTCACAACGTGCCATCACTGCTGAGGTTGGACGCAGTAAGACAGTCATTTAGCATTTTTTAAATGATCCTGAGGGTTATGGAACAAAAAAATGAAGTGGTAGACCCAAAAAAAATTCACCAGCGCTGAGCCGCAGGATCCGATTGGATGTCCGTCAATGATCCTCTACCCAAATTAAGGCCGTTACTGCAGCTCAATAACCATCAGATGGCATCTGTGAGGAAAGGGCTTCAGAAACAAAAAACATCTTCAAAGTCCACGTCTTCTTCAGCGCCACAAAACTGCCCGTTTGGACTTTGCAAGGGACACCAAACATGAGACACTGAAAGGTGGAAAAAGTTGTTTTCTCTGATGAGAAAAAATTCAACCTTGATGGTCCTGATGGCTTCCAACGTTACTGGCATGACAAGCAGATCCCACCTGAGATGTTTTGCCATCATGATTTGTGGTGTTTTTTCCTTCAATGGAACAATGGAGCATATGTAAAATGGTTACATTTTAATATGAATTGTATGTGATGCAGCTACACAAAATTGTCGAAGTTAGTGAAGTGAAATGAAAAAAACAAACATGTAAATTAAAAACTGAAAATTGGTATGTGCATATATGTATTCACCCCTTTTGCTGTGAAGCCCCTAAAAAGTTCTAGTCTGTCAGTATATACATAACTTTTTTGAAAGGCCACAGAGGCTGCAACACCATTAAGCAAGATGCAGCACTAACCAAAAAACACAATGAAGACCAAGCAGATCTCGAAGTCGGAGACAAAGTTGTTAAGAAGTACAAGTCAGAATTAAGTTATAAACAATATCCAAATCTCTGATGAGCCCCTGGAGCACCATCAAATCCATTATCATCAAATGGAAAGTGGTACCACAACAAACCTGCCAAGAGAGGGCCGTCCAGCAAAATTCTCAGATTGGGCAACGAGGTCATTAATCAGAGAGGCAGCACAGAGATGAAAGGTAACCCTGAAGGAGCTACAGAGTTCCCACGCAGAGACTGGATTATCTGTCCATATGACTGCAATAAGCCATACACTCCATAGAGCTGGGCTTTATGTAAAAGTGGCCAGAAAAACACCTTTACTGACAGACAAAATAGGAAGGCTCATTTTGGGTTTGTCAAAAGACATACGGGAGACTCCCCCAAATGTATGAAGGAAGCTGCTCTGGTCAGAGCACAATTGAGGCCACAATTGAACTCTTTGCCCACCAAGGAAAATGCTATGTCTGGTGCATAACCAACACATCACCCCAAGAACACCATCCTCAAAAGTAAAACATGATGGTGGCAGCATCATGCTGTGTGGATGTTTCTTAGCACCTTTTGGGTGTAGACCTGGAGAAAACTAGGTGAGCAAGTAGTAGACAGCAGCAGACAGCGCCCTCTGTTGGCCAAAAGAAGCACAATGCCAGATGTCTTTCTGTCTGCTGCGGGTCTTTATTAGGACTTTCTGGTATGTTTTAAATTTACAGGAAAGATCCAGGATATTTGTAAGGACAGCTCCAGTCAGGTATAAGTCACCAGAAAAGTACTGCTCCCAGAAAACAAGTATGTCTGCTTACCCTAATCCATGGATTTGTTTTAAGTCTGCTGCTGCCTTCTGTCTGTTTCACAGGTTATAAATGTAAACATAAGATGGTGAAAGCTGAGATCAAATGAAATTGTATACAACTATTTACAACAAAAAGAAGGTGTGAGCTTCTTCTTTTGTCCACTTGGGGGTAGTGTTGGCTGCTGCTGCATTTTGTGATTTCCTTGCAGACATTTTGCCGCAAAAAATAAATGTGGACAGGTTAAAGCTAAACAAAAAGGAGGCAGGTACAGAACCTGTTCTCTGAGCTAAAAATAACAAATGGTGAAAAATGCTCAATAGTATCTGGGTGCTGCACTCATTTAACAAGACAGTGTGATTTTTTTTTATCTTTCTTTTTCATCAGAGACTATTAGGAAAGGAAATACTGAAATATAATAAGGAAATACTTTCCTTTTCCACTGAAAGGAAAGTATATTTTATGATTAGACTTCATTCTTTCCTTGCCATAACCCATCTTCATTATTGATTCAGTGTAAGTTAAATTTTATGCTTTTTTTTTTTACAAGATCTGATGTAACTGCTTAAACTTGTCATTCAGGTGGAAGTAAGTCAGAAATATAGACAGAAATATAATGAATATATAGAAAACGTATTCATGTTTATGTTCCAAATTGAGTAGTCACCGAAAAGGTGTTGCTTAAACTAAATTTTTCTGGAATTAATGTTTTGAATGAATTCCGGTTATGGGCTTTAGAGTGAAGGTTTATTGCTGGGAGTGCCTCAAAGGTGTGTAATAAGACCATTTATGTTTAGACTTTATAAACATTCTCTGGATCTTTGATGCAGTATAGATTACCTGGTAAAGGTGTGGTTAGACATTACAGGACAACTGTAGGAGGATTCCAATGTTCACCTATTTTTACAGCTGTTTTTCTGCTTTTATCATTTACATATAGTATTACCTTTTTGTCATTCTGTCATATTCATGTCATTGATATTTCAGTAATACAGCCAAGTTAAATAATTGACAGTAATATGTGTTGATTGTATGTTTTTAGTAAAATTTAAATAAAAGTGGTGTCAGATGTTAAGTCACAGAACTAAAATAATGTAAAAAGGTATATTTATCTTCTAAAATTAGTCAAATCTATACATGATTGTAGGTTCATTTGATGTAGTTACTAATCATTTCAATGCGTCCCAATGAATTTGCATCATTTTTTTTTTATTCTCAAATTTTCTGAATATGAATGTAATAAATTTTTTTATTCTCAAATTTTCTGAATATGAATGTAATAAATAAACAGTTTTGCATGTTTACAAATTTATAAGACTTCATTAAAAAACCATTGGTCAACGTTTTTGAACACTCTGAAGTTCATGTACATTCGCAGATACTCACAAGTACGACAAGCGTGTTCTTGAGGAGGGTCAAGTTGAGCAACAAAATGTTTTCTCCACTCAAAGTATCGTTCATACAGCTCCTGGTTCTGATCCAGAACATGTAGGTGTTCTGCCAGGTCTTTGGGGGATTGGAAATCGTCCACATGGATGAAGGAGTCTCCTGGTATAAATTCCTCGTAGTTTTCCCTGGGTGGACCCATGACCACAGGAACCGTGCCAAACCTCATTGGGTTGAAGAACTTTTCTGAGATGTAGTCCTTATGGATGGAGTTCTCAAATGACAGGTAGAACTTACAGCTCGAGATAACTCTGAAATAGTCTTCATTATTTAAGGCTCTCCCAAAGTGTTGTCCATACCCGTCAATGTTGATGTGATGGCTTAATTCTTTAAAGTAACGCACTCGCTTAAATCTTTCATTCCAGTTGGAGATAATCCAGCAGACAACTTTATCTTTTTGTGGTATCTTGAAGGCTTTTTCCTCCTCAGAAGCATGTACAATACGTCCATACGGAGACCAGATGTCCGAATCTCTGCGATAGCTGGACGTCAGGTTGAAAAGGTCTTGTGCTCCAGGAAGCCGAGGGGTGTACGATGGAGGCTCGCTGTTCATCCACACCCATTTCTGCAGTGGAGGTCGTGCCATTTTTATCAGGTTGGATATCTCATTAGTGATTTCTCTAACATGGAACAGAACACCATGAGCTTTGTCATATTGGCTCCTGTCATCTGTTATGCGACATCCCCTAATGCCAAAAATCGATTTGCAGGAATTTACATCGAAATGGGAACCAAAAGGCCAAACCCAGACCAAGATGAGTATCTCTGATTCATGGACATCCTCATCATTCTTCTCCACACGTAGCTGAGAGTCCCGTGTCTCATGCTGGACCATGTTGGAGACGGCAGTGCAGTTGTTAAGCAGCATATTGTACTCCATCTTACGAACATCAAGGCATGTGTCTGGGCAGACATCAGATTCAGGTAAGGCAGCATCAGAGTAGATGAGCCGGTCCACTGTACTGTGATAGAAGTAGAACATAAGTCCAAAGAACAGCAGCAGAATGCTGGCTAGAAGGATACGTCTGGAGCGAAGTATCATCATTCTTTAGCTTTCAGAAAAGACAGGGAACAGTAGTTTAGTAGTTTATTAACTACCAAAAACTGATATGTTTTCTGTAGTTTGTAAGAATAAAATAACGTCTCCATTTCACTCAGGACTTTGACATCCAGAGAACCTGAAAGTACTCTGACAGTAAATAATCATAAACTCACCTAAATCTCTGTAGATCATCAGTTGTGTAGAGTGTAGAACAATATGACAGAGGTTCAGTCCTGAGCTACTTCACAGCGTTCCAGATGAGGAAGTAATTTAAAATGACAAGTCACATAAAGAGAAGAGTTTGAATGTGGTTCATTGTTACGGAATGACTCCAGGTGAGTGAAGCTGGTTTAGTTTGTTTTGCCCCGTCCCTTACACAGAATGATTGGCAGGTAAAGGTGCTACTGGTTCAACAGGTTACTTTACTCACAGATGTACAGTGTATCACAAAAGTGAGTACACCCATGCGGGTGGGATAGGGGGGTTATGACCCCCCCCAATAATCTGATCCGATCACTATAACCCCCCCCCCCAATAAAGTCACATAATTTCAATTTACAAAAACATCTTTCATGAATAACTTATTAATTTTCTTTATTCGTGATCAATTTTAGGTAAAATACTAGCATGTTTAATCATTTGGTAATGTAACCCCCCCTTTCCCCACAAAAACTTGGTATCATTTAACCTCCACCAAGCAGCAGCGCTCGCCGTTTGCAGGGTTGCCAGGTTTGTGATTTTCACGCCAAATTGGACTTGTTTGAAAATCCAGTCACGGGTGAAAATTCAAGCGTAATAAAAAAAAATCCCTTATAAAACAAAATACTAAGTCGTACACTCATAGTTGTTTTGCCATTTGCTTCAAACGTGTGACAGACATATTTTGGGCTAGTTCAAGCTTCTGAAGGGTGGGTTTTAGACTGACTTTGGGCTGGATATTTTTTTCTGGACCTGGCAACCCTGACCGTTTGCTTGCTTGTGGAAGCAGCTGCTGGGGGAGTGGGTGTTGTAAGAAAAAACGAAACGAGCACCAAAAAGTGGACAAAAAACATTTTTTCAGTGTTGGTCGACAACACCGCCTTGTAAAAAGCGGAAAAATCTAAATGAGGTAAATGTAAATGTATTGTTAGCTGATGACTGAATAACTCAACTCAACTCAACTCAAATTTTATTTATAGAGCACATTTCCAAACAACCGAGGTTGACCAAAGTGCTGTACAAGACAAGAAATAAAAGTGACTCAAATAATGCCACTGTTCCAAGCAAATACATCAATAGATACAAAACACAGTACAATAAAACAAATTCCGGTGAATTACATTAAAAGATATAAAACAAATCAAAGTTATCAGCCAAGAGTCTACTCAAATATGATTAAAAGCTAGGGAGAAAAAGTGTGTTTTTAAGGAAGATTTAAAAACCTCAAGTGAGCCAGCAGATCGAATGTGCCAAGGCAGGTTATTCCAGAGCCTAGGGCCCGCTGCCACAAAGGCTCTGTCACCTTTTGTTTTAAGTTTCGTTTTAGGATAACTCTGCCGCTGTGTATCAGACACACTATGAATAAACGTTCAGGTATTTTATCTAGCTCCATTAGCTTCGCATTTCTTAATTGTTTAAGGTGCAGAGTAAATACAAAGAAAATTAAATAAATACATAGTAAAAGCATTACAATGTATTTCTAATACGGTTAACCCAAAATCTCCTGAATCCTTTTAGAAAAGTAAATGATTTAATAAATAAATAAATAGGCAGACAGCTCAACCCCCCCAATGTTGGACCCAAAGTTACGCCCTTGAGTACACCCCTCACATTTCTGCAGATATGTAAGTTTATCTTTTCATGGGACAACACTGACAAAATGACACTTTGACACAATGAAAAGTCGTCTGTGTGCAGCTTATATAACAGTGTACATTTATTCTTCCCTCAAAATAACTCAATATACAGCCATTAATGTCTAAACCACTAAACTAAAGTGAGTACACCCCTAAGAGACTACACCCCTAAATGTCCAAATTGAGCACTGCTTGTCATTTTCCCTCCAAAATGTCATGTGAACCATTAGTGTTACTAGGTCTCAGGTGTGCATAGGGAGCAGTTGTGTTCAGTTTTGTAGTACAGCTCTCACACTCTCTCATACTGGTCACTGAAAGCTCCAACATGGCACCTCATGGCAAAGAACTCTCTGAGGATCTTAAAAGACATTGTTGTGCTACATTGCAGTGAAGATTGCCAACACCCTGAAACTGAGTGGACAAGATTATCCAGCGTTTTAAAAGAGCAGGGTCCACTCAGAACAGCCCTCACCTTGGTCGTCCAAAGAAGCTGAGTGCACATGCTCAGCGTCACATCCAAATGCTGTCTTTGAAAGATAGACGCAGGAGTGCTGTCAGCATTGCTGCAGAGATTGAAGAGGTGGGGGGGTCAGCCTGTCAGTGCTCAGACCATACGCCGCACACTACATCAAATTGGTCTGCATGGCTGTCACCCCAGAAGGAAGCCTCTTCTGAAGTCTGTACACAAGAAAGCCCACAAACAGTTTGCTGAAGACATGCCAACAAAGGACATGGATTACTGGAACCATGTTCTATGGTCTGATGAGACCAAGATTCATTTGTTTGGTTCAGATGGTCTCAAGCATGTGTGGCAGCAATCAGGTGAGGAGTACAAAGATAAGTGTGTCATGCCTACAGTCAAGCATGGTGGTGGGAATGCCATGGTCTGGGGTTGCATGAGTGCAGCAGGTGTTGGGGAGTTGCATTTCATTGAGGGACACATGAACTCCAATATGTACTGTGAAATAATGAAGCAGAGCATGATCCCCTCCCTCCGGAAACTGGGTCGCAGGGCAGTGTTCCAGCATGATAATGACCCCAAACACACTCTAAAATGACCACTGCTTTATTGAAGAGGCTGAGGGTAAAGGTGATGGACTGGCCAAGCATGTCTCCAGACCTAAACCCAATAGAACATCTTTGGGGCATCCTCAAGCGGAAGGTGGAGGAGTGCAAAGTCTTGAATATCCACCAGCTCTGTGATGTCATCATGGAGGAGTGGAAAAGCATTCCAGTGGCAACCTGTGAAGCTCTGGTAAACTCCATACCCAGGAGAGTTAAAGCAGTTCTGGAAAATAATGGTGGCCACACAAAATATTGACACTTCAGGAACTTTCACTAAGGGGTGTACTCACTGTTGTTGCTGGTGGTTTAGACATTAATGGCTGTATGTTGAGTTATTTTGAGGGAAGAATAAATGTACACTGTTATATAAGCTGCACACAGACGACTTTTCTTTGTGTCAAAGTGTCATTGTGTCAGTGTTGTCCCATGAAAAGATAAACTTACATATCTGCAGAAATGTGAGGGGTGTACTCACTTTTGTGATACACTGTACAATTACTCACTGATCTAAAACCCAAATTCACTTCTTGTCGATGGAGCGTTTTAGCTGCTCAACAGTCCTGGGTCTTATTTGCTGGATTTTTTATTTCATGATGTGCTAAATATTTTCTACCAGTGAAGGTTCTGTACAGCAGGCAGACCAGTTCAGCAGTCTGACTCTTCTGTGAAGCCATGTTGTTGTGATGGATGCAGTATGTGATTTAGCATTGTTTTGCTGATATATCTAAGGTCTTCCCTTTGATGGTGTCTCTCCAGATGTGTAAGGTGCCCTTAAGCACTAATGCAATCCCCATATCAGAGATTCAGGCTTTGGATTTGAACTGTGTGCTGATAACAAGCTGGATGGTCCCTCTTCTCTTGAGTCCACAGAACATGGCATCTATGGTTTCAAAAGTTTTCCAAATTTTGATTAAACTGATCACAGAACAGCTTTTTATTTTGCCTTAGTACATTTTTATGAGCTTTGGTCCAGAGAACACAGCAGTGTTTCTTGATTGTTTTGACATGTGTCTTCTTCATTGTATAACACAGCTTTAACTTTATTTGTGGATTGCATGGCCAACTGTGTTCACAGACAATGACCTGAAACAAATGACCTTCTGCTTTCTGCTAATTCAGGACAGTTTAGTATTCTCAGCCTCCTAGACTTAACTGCAGCTTTTGATACCATTAACCACTCCATTCTGCTTTCTTGTCTCGAATCCTCCATCAACATCACCGGTACTGCCCTTTTCTGGCTAAGATCATACCTTGAAGACAGGAAACAATTCATTAATGTTAACAGTTGTAGTTCTGCCATTGCTCCACTATCTCATGGTGTTCCTCAAGATTCAGTGCTTGGTCCTCTTCTGTTTATTCTATGTCTGCTGCCTCTTGGTGACATCATACGTCGACATGGCCTCCATTTTCACTTCTATGCTGATGATGTCCAGCTTTACATTTCCTCCAAATTGCTCACCACAGCACGTCACTCCAGTCTGATGAACTGTCTCACTAAAAATCATGGATGAAAGCCAACTTCCTCAAATTAAACTGAAAAATCTGACAGGATTATAATAGGTCCCAAATCATTAACTACAACTGCTAATACATTTCAGCTGAACATTGACAATCATACTCTGCTTCCATCATCAAACATCTGAAACCTTGGTGTAATTTTGACAGCAATCTTTCTTTTGAACAGCATGTAAATCACATCACTAAAACTGCTTTCTTCCGTTTAAAAAACATTGCACATCTCCGTCCTTCACTGTCCTTCACTGTCCTTTACTGCTGCCGAAACTCTCATCCATGCTTTCATTACGTCCAGAATCGACTATTGCAATAGTATTCTTTATGGTACACCTAACAGAATCCTAAAAAAACTTCAGTATATTCAGAACTCAGCTGCATGTCTGCTAATTCACACTCACTCTCGTGTTCACATTACACATTGACAACAGGACTGAATGCATAACAGACTACATAAACTTCTGCACGGACAGTTGTTCCAGTCAGGAAGGTACGTTGTTTCTCAAACAACAAGCCCTGGATTACAAAAGATCTGAAGGGGCTACTCAATAGGAAAAATGTGCCTTCCAAGCAAACGACAAGGAGCAACTGAGGCTGGTGCAGAAGGAGCTGAAGCTGAGACTGAGAGAGACCAAGGAGGCCCACAGGAGGAAGCTGGAGGGAAACCTCCAGCTAAACAACACAAGGGAGGTGTGGACTGGCATGAGGCAGATCACGGGCTTCAAAGTGAGAAATCACACAGTTGGGGGCAGCGTGGATGACGACTTAGACAATTTCTTTCATAAATCGAACAACCGAAGTAGGTGCGACGGGGGTTGACACACTAAAGAGTGAAACTTCGGGCACTAGACGGAGTACGGTCAGGTGTGGAGGGAACACAACA
>BRDA01030413.1:0-11320 GCA_036984385.1 Crenuchus spilurus | reverse complement strand
TGCACATCTCCGTCCTTCACTGTCCTTCACTGTCCTTTACTGCTGCCGAAACTCTCATCCATGCTTTCATTACGTCCAGAATCGACTATTGCAATAGTATTCTTTATGGTACACCTAACAGAATCCTAAAAAAACTTCAGTATATTCAGAACTCAGCTGCATGTCTGCTAATTCACACTCACTCTCGTGTTCACATTACACATTGACAACAGGACTGAATGCATAACAGACTACATAAACTTCTGCACGGACAGTTGTTCCAGTCAGGAAGGTACGTTGTTTCTCAAACAACAAGCCCTGGATTACAAAAGATCTGAAGGGGCTACTCAATAGGAAAAATGTGCCTTCCAAGCAAACGACAAGGAGCAACTGAGGCTGGTGCAGAAGCAGCTGAAGCTGAGACTGAGAGAGAGCAAGGAGGCCCACAGGAGGAAGCTAGAGGGAAAGCTCCAGCAAAACAACACAAGGGAGGTGTGGACTGGCATGAGGCAGATCACGGGCTTCAAAGTGAGAAATCACACAGTTGGGAGCAGCGTGGATGAAGCCAACAAACTGAATACTTTTTTTAACAGATTCAGCACAACACCCCTCCCCCCCACCAACAGCAGTGTAGTCTCCCACACACCCCAACCTGCACCATTGCCCCTTGCTCTACCACACACACAAACACCCCACCTCAATGCACAGCCGTTAACACAAGCAACACGGCAATCACCATGAAAAATAGACACACCACCCTCTCACTTATTCACCTCACAACCATCAACACAGCCATCACAGCAACCATCAAAAACAATAGAAACACCTCCCACCCACTTAGTGGTGACAACTGGCCAGGTGAAGAGGCAACTGGAGAAGCTGAGGCTGGGCAAAGCAAGAGGGCCCGACAACATCAGTATGAGGGTCTTGAAAGTCTGCGCTGCCCAGCCCTGTGGGATATTCCAGCACCTTTTTAACCTGAGCATACAGCAAGAGAGGGTACCAGTGCTGTGGAAGACATCATGCCCAGTTCCCATTCCTAAAAAATCCACCACCATCAGCTCCTTGAATGACTTCAGACCTGTAGCCCTTACATCACATGTCATGAAGGTCATGGAAAGAATTGTGCTGGCTCACCTAAGACCTCAAGTAAGCACTCTGCATCATCCACACTGACCCGTTGCTGGTATGCAAACTGCAGGGGATCCAGAAGTCATATACCTACTGCAGAAGGCACATGCACACCTGGACAATAACAGCAACTCCACTGTGAGAGTCACATTCTTTGACATTATGAGTGCATTCAACACCATCCAACCTTTTAAACTTAAAGGGAAAATGGACAGAATGCAGGTGGACAGGTCCACCGTTGCCTGGGTCATGGACTACGTGTCTGAACGACCCCAGTATGTGCAATTGGGATCTAGCCGGTCTGAGTGCTTGGTCAGCAGTGTTGGAGCACCACAGGGAACGGTTCTTTCCCCATTCCTTTTCACCCTGTACACCACAGACTTCCAGTATAAGTCTGACCTCTGCCACCTGCAGAAATTCTCTGATGACTCTGCAGTGGTTGGATGCATTAGGGATGACGAGGATGGAGAGTACAGAGACCTGGTGGACAGCTTCGTCATGTGGTGCGAGGAGAATCACCTGACTCTCAATGTGGCCAAGACGAAGGAAATGGTGGTGGACTTCAGGAGGGGGAGGACAAGAACCAGGCCCATCAACATTAAGGGTCAGGATGTTGAGCTTGTAGACAACTACAAATATCTGGGTGTCCTTCTGGACAACAAGCTGGACTGGAAGGCCAACACAGAGGCTGTGTACAAGAAGGGAATAAACAGACTCTATTTTCTGAGGAAGCTCAGGTCCTTTAACGTGTGCAGCAAGATGCTGGAGATTTTCTACCAGTCCGTTGTTGCGAGTGCCCTCTTCTTTGCTGCAGTATGCTGGGGAGGCAGCATCAGGAAAGGAGACACAGCCAAGCTCAACAAACTGATCAGGAAGGCCAGTTCAGTCATGGGCTGCTCTCTGGAGGGCTTTGAGGCCGTTATAGAGAGGAGGACTTTAAACAAACTCACTGCCATCATGGAGAATACAGCGCACCCCCTCCACGACTCACTGATTAGGCAGCGGAGCACTTTCAGTAACAGGCTCCTTCAGCTCTGCTGCAACAAGGAACGGTACAGGAGATCATTCCTCCCAACAGCGATCTCACTGTACAACACCTCACCACTCGCCGGGACATTATTACTGTGACTTTAACACTTATCACTTTAGTTCACATTAACATAATTACTAATAACTCAGGACACTGTTGATCTCCTCAGGACTACACATCAGATTACACACTGCACTGCACAGCTCACTTTACTATAATATTTATTTGTACACCTTAGGTTTTAGCTTTTATTTAGACTACTATTTTACTATTCTACTATTTTATTGTATTTAATTTTGACTTCCTTGTTTACATTTACTGTATGTATCTTTTGTCCTTCTGCTGAAGCTGCTGTAAAAATTGACTTTCCCCCTGGGATAAATAAAGTTATCTATCTATCTACACCAGTCCTGCAAGAACTCCACTGGCTCCCTGTTCTCCAACGCATTCAGTACAGAATTCTACTCACTTACAAGACCTTCCACAACCAGGCCCCCTCTTACCTCTCCAATCTGCTTCATCGTTATACTCCATCCCGTAGCCTTCACTCCTCTGATGCAAACCTTCTCTCCATTAGCACTAGGACCAAGCATCGCACCTGGGGTGATGGAGCTTTTTCTGTTGCTGCTCCATCACTTTGGAACTCTCTCCCAAAACAAATACGTGACTCCTGATCTGCCAACTTTCAAGTCACTCTGCAAAACTCATGTGTTTAAAATAGCTTTTAACATGTAATTAGTATTTTTATTGACTAGTGCCACATTCTCTACTTTCGTGGCACTAGAAACTGCATACTGTTGTTGTTTGTTTTATGATTTTAATTAATGCTGTATTTTGACCTTTATGCTGTATTTGTACCTGTTGTAAAGTGTACTTTGGATGATATTACAGTATGTACTGTAGATGGTGGAATATTAAAAGTATTCACAATTTTACACTGAGGAATATTTCTATCTTATCAGCAAAATGTGCAAACCTTCAGGTTTGGTGGACACTAAAATATGTTTGGGATCATTGTGCTCATGGAAGGTCCAGTAATGCCCAGGCTTCAGCTAACTCACAGAATGCAGGACGTTTTCTCATAAGATTTTTTGATGCTTGATTAACTATCATTCCACACGCTGGACATTTCCAGTGCTTTCTGCTGACAGTCTGTGCTTCTCTTTTTCTCCGATTTTGTTTACACAAATGACGTTACTCTACAGGATGATGGGTTAGCTGACAGAATACGGTTGCTATTATTTTAATAGTTAGCAGGTTAAATCTAAGAGAAAAAGATAGTGACTACAGAACCCATTTTTACATAAAATAACAAACAGTGAAACATGCAAGTTAGTTGCAGGGTTTTTGTGTTACATTTGTTTTGCAGGATTGTGTGAATTTTTTTTACATCTTTTTTTTGTGTCCACACTACCTGTCAGAAATTTGTGATCTAATCACAGCAGGTGGACTCTAATCCTGTCCCATGAGGTTTACTGGATCTTCACAGCACTGAGAGATGCGTTCTGGCATTTTCCAGTGACCATGATTAAGCCTAGTCTTAATCTTTGTATAGAAATTTTCCATTGAAAGGAAAATAAAGTCCATGACTAGAGTTCTTTGGTCGACTGGTTGGTAGGTGTAATTACTGATTAGTGTCTTCCAGCCTGACATTTTTTAACCCATGCTCATTGATTGATATAACATCTGCTGTAACTCCTTAAACATCATTCAGGTGACAGTAAGTTTATGATGGACAGATGTTTTTAAGTAAAAGAAATACTCAAGTCATATTCACATATTTGTCCGCTTCCCCTAGATTTAGTCAGTCAGTACACATGTTTAGAGTCCACATTTTGCAAGGATTGTGAGGCTAAAGTTGCTAACAAATAGTGGAATTAAATACTCACCAAAATAGTGAACAGTCACCTAAAAATTGTTGCATATACTTAATGTTTCTGGACTTCTGCAACTCCCATGCTGGGCCTTAGAATTAAGGTTTCTTGCTGGGAGTGCCTCAGGGGTATGTAATAAGACCATTTATGTTTAGATTTTAACAACATTCTCTGGATGTTCAATGCAGTATTGATTTCAGGACAGATTTGGGGAACATTTTTATGTGGAATAAAGGAAACAGATTCAGTAAGGGTTAGATACAGTGGCCGTGGAGTCACATCACAGTAACATTTACTAAGCAAAAACAAGCTGAGAACACAACAGCATTAGAGAAAACACAACTACATTAAGGAAATGCAGCAAAAACAAAACAAGAATGCTCCCGACCACAAGGAGGTGATCTTTAGCTGTTGACGTTGCACCAAAAGCTCGAGGTAGAAACTTGCTTTGGTGTCTGGATGAAGAGCCTATACGTGTGGAGGACGTTTGTTCATGGACATAATTTGAACCATGTCTAGGCTCTTCATTCATACAGCAAAGCAAGTTTCTGGCTTGTGCTTTTGGTACAAAGTCAACAGCACCTCCTAGTGGCCAGCAGCATTTCCGGAGGGGCAAATCTATTTGGTTTCAGTTAATGCAACGTTTCCTTAATGTAGTTTTTTTTTCAATTATGAAAGTGATGAACAATAATGGTTTTGCATGTTTACAAGTTCAAATTACTAATTAAAAAACCATTGGTCAACATTTTTGAACACTCTGTAGTTCATGTACATTCGTAGATACTCGCAAGTACGACAAGCGTGTTTTTGAGGAGGGTCAAATTGAGCAACAAAATGTTTTCTCCACTCAAAGTATCGTTCATACAGCTCCTGGTTCTGATCCAGAATGTGTAGGTGTTCTGCCAGTTCTTTGGGGGATTGGAAATCGTCCACATGGATGAAGGAGTCTCCTGGTATAAATTCCTCATAGTTCTGCCTGGGTGGACCCATGACCACAGGAACCGTGCCGAAACTCATTGGGTTAAAGAGCTTTTCTGAGATGTAGTCCTTATGGATGGAGTTCTCAAATGACAGGTAGAACTTACAGCTCGAGATAACTCTGGAATAGTCTTCATCATTTAAGGCTCTCCCAAAGTGTTGTCCATACCCGTCAATGTTGATGTGATGGCTTAATTCTTTAAAGTAATGCACTCGCTTAAATTCTTCATTCCAGTTGGAGACAATCCAGCAGACGACTTTATCTTTTTGTGGTATCCTGAAGGCTTTTTCCTCCTCAGAAGCATGTACAATACGTCCATACGGACACCAGATGTCCGAATCTCTGCGATAGCTGGACGTCAGGTTGAAAAGGTCTTGTGCTCCAGGAAGCCGAGGGGTGTACGATGGAGGCTCGCTGTTCATCCACACCCATTTCTGCAGTGGAGGTCGTGCCATTTTCGTCAAGTTTGAAATCTGATTACTGATGTCTCTAACATGGAACAGAACACCATGAGCTTTGTCGTATTGGCTCCGGTCATCTGTTATACGACATCCGCTAATGCCAAAAATCGATTTGCATGAATTTACATCAAAACGCACACCAAAAGGCCAAACCCAGACCAAGATGAGCATCTCTGATTCATGGACATCCTCATCCCTGATGTCCACATGTGATTGAGAGTCCTGTGTCTCATGCTGGACCATATTGGAGACGGCAGTGCAGTTGTTAATCATCATGTCATACTCCATCTTACGAACATCAGGGCATGTGTCTGTACAGATGTCATCAGATCCAGGTATGGCAGCATCAGAGTAGATGAGCCGGTCCACTGGACTGTGATAAAAGTAGAACATAAATCCAAACAAAAGGAGAAGAATACTGGCTAGAAGGATGCATCTGGAGGGAATATTCAACATCATTCTTTAGCCTTCAGGAAAGATAGAAAACAGACACGAGTTTCACTGGTTCATACAGGACAGCGGTCAAAGTATTAGTATAGTAAAGTTTTCATTCACTATTGGACCTTAAGGACCGTGATGAATCATTAATCTGCATGATTGGACCTTAGGGACCATGATAGACCTCTAAAAGAGGTGGGTGCTCAAATGTGGTGAGACAAAAGAAATATGTAAGGCATGTATATGTATATATATATATATATATATATACTCTGTGCTGTGAAAAAGTATTTACCCCTCACAGATTTTGTTTCAGATTATCAAAGTACTGTAAATATCAGACAAAGATACACATAATACAAAAATCTGTTTTTAAATGATTCATTCATTAAGAGAAAACGCTATCCTAACTGACCTGGCCATGTGTGACAAAGTAAGGACCATGATAGTAGTGGAGCATAAAGCTGTATCTAAGGTATTTAACAGTAAATAATCAAACTCACCTGAATCATAGAACTGTGTCGATGTTCAGTTGTGCAGTACAATATCACAGAGATCCAGTTCCGACCTTCAGAGCCCTGCAGATCAGGAATATTTTAAAATGATGAGTCAGTAAAAAAAGCCCACATGTTAAACTCGTTCACCACCTTCCAGACTGACCTTAAAGAAGGAGGAGCACCGAATCAAGCCCAGGTCTCATTTCAACTGGACGTGACATTTCAAAGGAGACGTGACAGTTGGTCACATCATCAAAACAGACGTGAGAAGACGGTTCATATCGAGATTCTTGTCTTTAGATAAACAAAGTGAGCAAACACGAGCACAATTTGAGAATTGGGCTGTGAACTAAAAGAGAGCCAGGAGATTAAAGAGGTGTGAGGAAAATCTGACACTGTGTTTCTCATTGTTAAAGAGACACTACAGGGATGTTAAGGAGATCTTCTGGATCTCTTTCCTCCGAGATGTTCAGTACTTACTGATATTTTAAGTCTACTGTAGGTCTGTACAGCTGGTAGAACACCCTGCATCCTTCTTTAAGGTCTGTACAGTCAGTTGACCTTTTTAAAAAGCAGCTAAACATCTTTCATTTACATTTGAGACATTTAGCAGACGCTCTTATCCAGAGACACTTACAAAAGTGCTTTGCTGTTTATTAAAGAAGCATCCAGAAGATACCGCAAGCTTAGATGCCAAATACAAACATCAGTCTGGACTAATGGCACCCATAGCCAGCCTTTTGGTACACCGATGGTTAGTCTGGTAGGAGCCCATGTGGCCCCCTGCCATGTTACCTGGTGAGATGATGCAGACCAGTGCCGTGCAGAGCTGGCGATTCCCAGACTGGAGAGGATGGAGAGGAGAATCCTGTGGTCGACTCCATCAAAGGCGGCAGAGAGGGCAAGGAGAACCAGAACTGATGAAAGTTTGGCAGATCTTGCAGCATGAAGCTTGTGTGAAGTGTGCTGGTTTTGAAGCAGGCATGTGGTTAAAATAGCTTCGAGTTGTTTTTAGTTTTAGAAGTTGTTTCTTATTGTGAACGCCGGTGTTTTTACACTTGTTCATGTTGTTAATGAAGGCACTTTGTGACTGTGGTCTGTGGAAAGTAAATACACTTTAGATTCTCAATGGGGAGCAGCCCTGACTGCACGGAGAGAAAACACAAAGACAGGACTATGTGTCTCATCAGTCTTATGTGTCACTCGAGTACAGTAAATGTGCAAAGAAATTAAGGAGACAAACCAAAAGTTGTCATAACCCCCATATCTTTCCTCAACTCTCTCTCGCTTTATTTACACAGCACAGTTAAAGGCTGTGCTGCTCCACACAACTGGATGAATGTGACCCTACAGAGCATCTCTCTAAAACCCAAAGACTTTACAATCAACACACTTGTGCACATTTTCACAGACTAAAGTGTATTTATTCCAGATTTCGTCACCAGATCATCACCCTATCGTTTGGGTAAAGAAGCACACAGGACACGTATAACCAGCTTATAATTCTAATTTTTAAGAAATTGTTGGTGTGAAACGACCATTTAAAACAAAATGAATGTACAGCACTTTTATTTAGTAGTAAGTACAGTTACATGTGAAACAGATTAACAGTCTTATAAAATGTTTGATCACAGTTTAAATGAGCTGATGGAGCCTAATGACTATTAATATTGTTCTTTTTCTCTTAAATACAGTTACACTAACAGACATAAGTGACTGTTTTACATATTAAAGCTCAAAGATATGTAAGTGCACATTGTCAGGCTCAGATGAATCACTGTAATTATATGAAGGTTTGAAGTTCTCTTATTGGACAATGATGTGAGTGTTGGTTCCTCACAGGTCTTTGAGTGCATCCTGGTTCTGAGGGTTCTCCAGCCAGTGTGGAGGCCATGAGGCTTTAACGCTGGGACGCTCCTTCACCAGCTCGTAATACTCAGTCAGTCTGGGGTAGCGCTGTTTACTCAGCCTAAACAAACAAACAAACAAACAAACAAACAATTCAAACAGCCAGACAAACGATCTGGACCAGATTCTGTTGTTTCATGTCTTTATCTGCGAGTCTGTGGAAAGGACGGAGAAACAGGACGGGGATCTGCTGTTTGGTAAGAGAGAACAGGAGGAGTGCTGCCATAGTCACCAGCGGCCTACTGTTTGGTCTGAAACAGGTGGCATGAGACCTTTACGGCCTGTAGTTGGACCTGTGCAGTACAGTGCAGCTCAACTGGCATTCACTGGAACTGGCAGGTCCACCAGTGGTGCCCTGTTCTCTTCACATATGAGAGCAGGTTCACACTGAGCACGTCACAGACCGAGTCTGGAGACTCTGAAGTCAACGTTATGTTGCTTTTAACAGCATCCAGCATGACCGGTTTGGTAGGTGATGGTCTGAGGAGGCGTGTCCTCTGAGCCACGGTCAGGCCTTAGACTGATGGAGGACAATGCCCAGCCTCAGGTAGCCAGACGGTGTAGGCTGGCCCAGGATGATGAAGTCACTGATTGGCCCGGACCTGAATCCAGTTGAGAACCTCTGAGATGTTATGTATCGATGCATCGATGCGATGCCGAGCACCAGACTCACCAGTTGCCCTAACTCACAAAGTGACCTTACCTTTGACAAAGCATGCTAATTATCACTGCTACATGTGAATGTATAACATTTAAACGCAGGAGGCTTTAAGTACTCAGTCAGTTATGTAAACACACTGCTGCTGACGTCTGTAGCGCCCCCATGTGGACTCATGAACATTCACTTTAAACAGAAATGTGGAGATGACTAAAGATACGTACCTCACTCACATCATCTGCAAACAATCATACAAACACCAACCAGGTCCAATTCAACCCTCCCAGTGATGATACCAAACATTCAACCTTAAGACTAAGAGTAGATCACCGAGTCTAGACTTATATTTCAGTTACTACTGTACACTGTAAAGGATCTACTATTAATGACTGATTCATTCATCTGTTTTCTTTGTCTTATCTGTGCTGGTCACCACCTATTGGCCCAGAGCTGTGAGTGACTTTACATCAGGCCTGGTGCTCTGGACTTTGAGTTCTGCCACCTGTTTTCTGTTTAACTACAAAGCAAAGTCTGGTCACAGCGTTATAAATAAAACCTTATCAGGTGAATAACTCCTGAGCAGGATTATATAAATGCTGTGGCTGTTGGCATCAGTAGGGCAATGGTTGGGCAGTTGAAATCAGTTTGTCACGTACACAATCATACACAGTACACCTGGCAGTGAAATGCTCTGCTGACTGATCGTTCACACAAAAGTATGTCTGTGTATTCAAAACATAAAAGTAAGAACTATAATACGGCACAGATTCATGTGCAAACACACAAGTGCATGATGGTTAAATAGCAAACATGGGTGGTGGAGTGTTATGTGTATGGTAGCGTGGAAGTGTGTGTTGCTATGTCCAGGGTTCAGTTCAGAGCTCAGTGCATAGTGTGTGTGTGTGTGTGTGTT
This sequence comes from Crenuchus spilurus, assembly GCA_036984385.1. Classification (NCBI taxonomy): domain Eukaryota; kingdom Metazoa; phylum Chordata; class Actinopteri; order Characiformes; family Crenuchidae; genus Crenuchus; species Crenuchus spilurus. Next base: position 1,452 of record BRDA01030413.1, on the reverse strand, counting down.
ATTGTCCAGATTTTGGATGGCCTGCGGGTAGAAGCTTCTTCTCAACCTCTCTGTCAGCCTTCAGTGTGTGAAAACGCCTCCCTGACAGCAGCAGAGAAGAGTCCATTGTCAGGGTGTGTCCGTCAGTACCTTCTTGGTTTTGTTCCAGTAACTCTTGCTGTAGATGATTTGCAGGTCAGGGAGTTTGGCTTGAATGATGTGCTCAGCTGAATGCACCACCCTCTGAAGAGACCGTCTGTCCTGTAGGGTGCGGTTTCCAAACCAGGCAGTGATGTTCCCTGAGAGGATGCTCTCTATGGTGCAGGTGTAGAAGTTCTGCAGCACTGCAAGTCTTCTTCTCACCATGGAATTAATGTGTTAGGACAGGTTCTGTCTGAAGTGAACTCCAAGGTTTCGGAAACTGTACACTCTTTCGAGTTCATGGTTGACTCGATGACTACAAGGTGTCCAGGTCCTGTGGCTGCAAAATAAGCCCAAATCACCCCCCTCCACCACCATGCTTAACAGCTGGTATGAGGTGTTTGGTTCTTGTGCATCATCTTAAATATTGTCCTCTTGTGAATAATCTTTCTCTCTGTAGAACGATGAACAATGTGCCCAGAATGATGGGTATCAACAGTTTCTTCACTGCTGATGTCTTTCGTCTTGTTATTGTGTTACACACACCTGAAAGCCGCAGATCAGCCAACTGCCAAAACGTCTGCTTTTATAGAGGTGATCACACTTGCTCCTGATCAGATGGCCTCGACTAATTTAAGCTGAATTTAGCTCAATTATGACCAGATGTTATGTCTGCACAAGTAAAACCACAGAACATAAACAGGAAGTACAGCGTTTCTCCTGTGACTGTACAGTGAAGAGGTTACTGCAGTGACAGGTGTGTAAAGTGTGTGTGGATGGAGGTGGCACTAGGATGCCACACCTCACTGTGGAGACGTCTGGAGGTTCTGGCTGAACTGTAATGGACCGTTTGTGTAACTAAAGTGAACAAGAGTCTGTTAGACTTGTTCTGTTAAACTCACCCAAAACGAGGAAAGAAGGCAATGTTGGGGAAACAGACCACGTCCGCCATGGAGAAGTTCTTTCCAGCCAAATATGATCCTTTACCCATCTAGAGAGAGAGACAGGGAGAGACAGACAGAGAGACAGACAGACAGACAGACAGAGAGAGAGAGAGAGACAGAGACAGAGACAGAGACAGAGAGACAGACAGACAGACAGACACAGACAGACAGACAGACAGAGACACAGAGAGACAGACAGACAGACAGACAGAGACACAGAGAGACAGACAGACAGAGACACAGAGAGAGAGAGAGAGAGAGAGAGACACAGACAGACAGACAGACAGAGACACAGAGAGAGAGAGAGACACAGAGAGAGAGAGAGAGAGACACAGAGAGAGAGAGACACAGAGAGAGAGAGAGAGAGACACAGAGAGAGAGAGAGAGA
>BRDA01030408.1:0-10748 GCA_036984385.1 Crenuchus spilurus | reverse complement strand
TTCTAGCAGTAAGACTAATTTCTGTACTGGACGTTCTACCAACATCAGTTTGTTAATGCGTTGGCCTTTCTTGTCTAATCTCTTCTCTCCTAGAGTTATTTTGGCTCTTCTTATCAGACCATCTTCACTCTTGACAGTCTCTGAGACCCTTCCAAGTCTCCACTGACTTCTTGGTAATGTTTCATCTGTGTCCATGACTATGTCTCCAATTTGTAGGTTCCTTTTGGCGTGATGCCAGTGCTGCCTCACAGTGCTCTCTTGTCCACCTACTCCAGAACTGTTCAGTCAGATATTGTACTTGATGCCACCTCTTCCTTGCATATAGATTTTCTCTTTCAAACTTGCCTGGTGGGGGTAAAGCCATGGAAGGTTTCATAGTGATCAGATGATTGGGAGTGAGTGGCTCTAGACTATTTGGACTGTTTAGGTTATCAACAGTGAGCGGACGACTATTGACTACAGTCATGGCTTCATAGAAAAAGGTCCGCAGTGATGCATCATTTAGTCTGCCTGAGGAAAGTAACAAAATGGCATTCAAAACACTTCTTACAGTCCTTATTTGGCGTTCCCATACTCCTCCAGCATGGCTGGAATGAGGTGCATTCATGATGAATTCACATTGTTTATCTGTGAGAAACATGGTGATTTTGTTGGTGTCAAGCACTTGTAATCCAGCGTTCAATTCGTTCTTCGCACCCACAAAGTTCTGACCTTGATCACACTTAATCTGTTGAACTGTGCCTCTTAAAGCAATAAAGCATCGCAATCCATTGATGAATGCATCAGTTGACAAGTCTTCTAGCATCTCAATGTGAATGGCTCATGAGCAGAAACAGGTAAAGAGCAAGCCGTATCTTTTTTGATGCTTTCTACCCTGTTTAGTCACAAATGGGCCAAAACAATCCATCCCGAAAAAATGTGAAAGGTGGTGAGGGTTCGGTTCATTCTTCAGGTAGATCACTCATTCTCTGACCTTCAACAGATCTTCTGAGTTTTCGACAAGTCACACAATAGCGGATGTAAGTTGCCACTTCTCTGTTTAGTCCAAATATCCAATAACCATTGGATCGGATTTCATTAATGGTAAAGCCTTTACCCTGATGTTTTACCATTGCATGATACTGGGCCATAATCAGATTAGAAATGTGGTGACCTTTGGGAATGATTGTAGGATGCTTGAATGAATTGGAGAAGGATGAATGTCTGAGTCTTCCTCCCACCTTAAGGACTCCATCTGTATCCAGAAAGGTGTCCAGGTGATGCAGCTTGTTGTGACTTGGGAGCTGGCCTCCTTTTCTTAGCAGCTTTATTTCTTCTGGATATGATTGACTTTGCAAATCTATGATGATAAGTTGCTCAGCACTGTGCCTTTCATCTACTGTTGAGAGAGCATTTGATTTATGTCCTTTGGCACGGCGCAAGAGGCGTGCTACTGCTTGGATGGCCCGAGACCAGGACGAAAACTTAAACAGCCTATCTACAAGGCTTACTTGTTCAGTGGTCTTGGTTTGAAGTGGCTGGGCTTTTCTTACTTCTGGGTCACCAAGTGGTAGCTCCTGAATCCTTTGTGATGGGAATTTAATTTCCTTTTCCCACAGGAACTTCGGACCAGTGAACCAGTTTGAGGAAAGCAACTCATCTACTGATCTCCCTCTTGAGGCATTGTCAGCTGGGTTTTTGTCAGTTGAGACATAAAACCACTGTTTGGGACTTGAACAATGTCTGATCTTTTGTACTCTGTTCGCTACAAAGGTATGAAAGCGTCGGGCATCATTACCTATGTATCCCAAGACTACTTTGGAGTCTGTCCAAAAGAACACATCTACTTCAGAGTAACATAGCTCTTCTCTGAGCATGTTGCTCACAGAGACTGAGACCACTGCTGCTGTCAGTTCCAACCTGGGTATAGTGGTTACTTTCATCGGCGAGACACGAGCTTTACCCATGACGAAGGCACAATGTACTTCCCCGTTCACATCCTTTAGTCTCAAATAAGAGCATTGGCCGTACCCATTGGTGCTTGCATCTGAGAAGTGATGTAGTTCTGTCCTAATCACTCTTCCAAAGTCAGTGGGCAGGTAACATCGAGCTAGGCATTTTCTTTCTACTTTAGTAAGATCATTTTGCCACTTTTCCCATAATGGCTCCAGCTTCTCTGGAAGTGGATAAACCCAATCAGTACCCTGGTGACACATTTCTTGTAGAATTCTTTTCCCATTTAGGACATATGGAGCTAAAAACCCCAGCGGGTCATAAATGGAAGCAACTGATGACAAAATGCTGCGTGTTGCTAGCAGGGTTTTTGGTGTGACTTTAAATGTAAGAATATCATCTTTAATGTTCCAGTAGATTCCCAATGCTCTTTCCAAACTTTCATCAGTGAGTATGAGTTTCTTTGCCTTTACATGTGTGGCATGCTCTGAGAGAGGGATACTCTGTAGAACAGCATGGTTATCTGACACAAATTTATGGAGGCGAAGACCACCCTTAGCACATAATTCACGTGTCTCCTTTGCTACTTGAACTGCCTTTTCTACGGACTCAACGCTGGTGACTCCATCATCCACATAGAAATCTCTCTCAACAAACCGTGACCCTTGTGGATACGTGAGGCTGTGTTCTTTGGCAAGCTGTTTCAAACCATAATTCGCACAACCTGGTGAAGACACAGCTCCAAAAAGATGCACTTTCATTCGGAATGCCTGAGGTGGTGCACTCATGTCTCCACTCTTCCACCATAGAAAGCGCAAATAGCTACGGTCATTCTCTTGGACATGGAATTGATGGAACAACATCTCTATATCACACATCAGAGCGATGTGAGACTGCCAAAAATGAATGAGTATACCTGTTAAGCTGTTAGTCATGTCAGGGCCTGGTAGAAGATGCTGATTAAGGCTGGTTTGCTTGTACCAGAGGTGGGTAGAGTAGCCAAAAATTGCACTCAAGTAAAAGTACTGTTACTTCATAATAATATGACTCAAGTAAAAGTAAAAAGTAGTCATCCAAATAATTACTTGAGTAAGAGTAAAAAAGTACTTGGTGAAAAAACTACTCAAGTACTGAATAACTGTTGAGTACCGTCTGATTTATTTGTTAACACAAGCATTCAATCACAGACAAAAATACATCTTTAGGGAAATCAGAGTTCATCCAATCAATAAAATACATTTAAATTAATAAATTAATTACAAAATAGCTTAAATTAAAATAATCCTGGTAAATTCAAGTACTTCAATAAAAAATAAATTTATATAATAATAATAAATAAATAATTAAGAACACAAATTTTTCACCGGGCTCTGCAGGCAGAATTAAAACAAGGCAGGCCATAAACTCTCATAAACTGTGTGTGTGTGTGTGTGTGTGCGTGTGTGTGCGTGTGTGTGTGTGTGTGTGTGTGTGTGTGTGTGTGTGACAAAACAAGCAGAAACTCAGTGATGTCACTATTAAGCTTCAACAGTAGTTGGTTCTTGCAGTGAAGCTGTGATCGTTTAGCAGAGAACAGGAGTCCTGCCTGACTGAAAAGTCTCTGACAGGCTGCAGATGCAGGAAGACCTGTGTTGACTTTGAGTGTCAGCTTCTTGGTGTGAGAAAAGGTGTGGAGTAGATCCATACCTGCATAATGTAGCTGCTGTTTCGCGCTTTTTGTAAGGTAAACATGCTTTCAATATGAGGCCAATGGTTTTTCTCCTCGTCTGCATTGCCGACCGCTGATTCTGACATTTTTCTTCCGTTTACTACGACTGTAAATTGTAAAGCTAACCCGTCCCGCTGCTGAGATTGAGTATGGTCACGTGACGAGACTGCACGACTACATTTGATTGGGGAAACATAGTCACATGGTAGAGCCTTTGGAAGTCAGTCTCTCTGTTAAAATAAAACGCGAGGGGGATAAAAATAATGATGCGTAGAATACATAAGAGGTAAAAAGAAAAGTAACGAGCTCATTGTAGCCTAATGTAGCGGAGTAAGAGTACAGTTTTTTCTTTACAAATCTACTCGAGTAAAAGTAAAAAGTATAGTGATATAAAACTACTCATAGAAGTATATTTTTTTCAAAAACTTACTCAAGTAAATGTAACAGAGTAAATGTAACTCGTTACTACCCACCTCTGGCTTGTACCTTGCGAAACAGTCAAAAACTACCCGCAATTTCTCTGGCTTTTTAGGGTGATAAATACCATGGTGGGGTATATACCATGTTTCACCATAAGCTCCATCGTTATGTACCTCTTCCACATCACCCCTTTCAATGATGTTTGTCATGTAAGTGATGTAGTCTTCTTTGTATTTTTCATTTGACATGAGTTTTCGTTTCAGGTGGTTGAGCCTAACCACAGCGAGCTGCTTGTTATCTGGTAAGCATGGCCTTTCTTTAAAGGGTAGGGGCATCTCATAATGTCCTTGTTCATTTCTTCTTATATTTTCCTTTAGTTTGTCTAGGAAGATTAGATCATCTTGAGAGATGGTTTGGTCATTGCCTTGGGTGTCTTTGAAATCAGACTCCAGAATTCTGATAGCATCCATGGGTGTCACTGCAGGGAGCTCCTTTACCTTTATTCTGTGACAAAGACCAAATGATACTTGCATATAAGACTGAGGTGCTGAACAGCCCACAATACTCCAACCCAAATCAGTAAGGACAGCATAGGGCTCATCATCATCACATGATATGACCTGTCTGGGCACCAGAGTTCAGAGTTCTAATTGTACCCAATTAGAAGACCAACTTCACAGCTGAGGAATGGAGGTATTTTGTCTGCAATTGCTGCGAGATGACTCCATCGTTTAGACCTTAGACATCCATAACACAGTTTGTTGTCTTTCACATAAGCCCTTCTGTATTCAAATGATCTTTTAAAAAAGTCTGGACACTTATGGAGCAGGTGGTTGTAATCCTGGCATAACATGCAAGGGACCTTTACCTTTCCTTTGGCTGTCACATGTTTACCCTTGTCCACTACTGCTTGAGTGTTGAAGACACTGGCATTGTTTCTTTTAACTGTCTTTGAGCCCCTTTTTTTCACTGACTGACTCAGACAAATGAAGAGCAAATAGGGATGTGACAGGATTGCAGCACTGTAAAATGTAATAGGCGTGGTGACTTAAATTAATTATTAAAATTTATTTGGTTGTGAAGATAATGCACTTACTAGCTTTTTGTAAGTTACAGTTAATTGTAGAGAGGAAAAAACAATTAACTTATTGTCTTGAGTGCAGACAGCTTAAAATCATCAAGTAGTAATAAATGCGATGTGAGCATGGATTAATGGCCGGTGGATGACTTCGGTGGAGTTTGCTTTTGTCTTTTAAAGTGAGGTAAGTTGTCAAGCAAGCAACGAATATAATAGTTTTTTTTTTTTTCATTTATTTAGCGAAATAAATTTGTGTGACTTTGTTTCTGAATACTGTCATAGCTCTATCTAGCTAGTCGTGGATATGTTAGCTAGCATAAATGGGCTTAGCTATCATATCATCGCACTGTAGATTATAAAACGAAAAATACATATTTTAAAGTTATGTATAGTAGATAGATTGCCTGTGAATAAGAAGATGCTGTCTAGTCGGAGAAGAAATTTAGCCAAATTTAAAGAAAAACTTCCCACAGACTGTGAAGTTGGTCAATTTCTTTTAAACTTTTTTTGTAAATTATTTACAAGCTAGATTCCAGCATCCACTTATTCACAAGATCTACTATATTTTATGAAACAATTGAATATTGTACATCATAAAGCGAAACCATTTAACCTCTCACATATGTGACTTGGTAAATTCGTTAGCCGACATTTTGTTGTTTACCAGCCACCGTACCCCACTGATTAGAGCACGTTTAGCTACGAAAAACATTTTAGTTTCAATTTTAAATTCAGTTTCAACAGCAGGTCTTAGATATTTGCCAAGGGAAATAGACTGATAAGACCTGTAAGGCTTATGCTCAATTTGTTTTCCATGGGGAGGTGCAACATTTCTTCGCAACGTATTAAGTAATTCACAACGCAACACGTATTCGTCCCAAATAGTTACTATGCGGGGGTTCCACCTTAAAACTGGTTAGCCACACTTTCAAAGTTCTCCTGTTATTAACGACCTGCGCGGCAATCACGGTCACGCGCCAGAAACCCATCTAGCGGTTGCTGGCACTAAAAATCAGGCTCGCGCGACCGTGTTTGGAGCACATATATGAAAGTCCACTTGTACTGTGAGCCGTTCCCTGCTGCTAAACTCAGGTCAGAATCCTCAGTACCAAACGAGTAATAAACCAGTAATGACAGTATCGGTCATCTGAGCAGCTCAGTTTCTCTATAGCTTCACAGTGTGTACATCAAATCATCTTATTTGGTAAAGATAGTGTGATGCTCGCTCTGACACCCATCTTTAATATGTGCTGAGGGTAAGCTCAGTCCTGTAGCTGAATAACACAGATCAGAACCTTATTAATACAGTTATTACTGAACTGTATTAATATGTTCATATGGCAGATTAGAGCTGAATACAAAACAGAAGTGTTGTTATTTAATAATATAAAAAAATATATAATTAAATTAAATATTAATTATTATAATTAATATATTGTAGCGTGCATGGCAGAGAGTAGAAGAAAGGATGAGGCGGCATCATCTTTGAGCGGGTTTTATTCAGAAAACAGGAACACAGCAGTGCAGTCAGGACAACATTCACACTCACAAGCACACAGTTTACATCTCATCTAATTCTCGACACCAACGGTGTCTATCCTACACTACACAAGCACACTCACACATCCAGACATTACACTTAACCGAACATCTTTAATCCCACTAAACAACCCCCAAATAAACAATAGAACATAACCCACCCCAAAGGCCCCATGGGAAATATGCAAATCGGCTCACAGCCATTGGAACCCTAGACCACCTGGGACGTTACAATATTGAGTAAAATTGAATACAGTTGGGTCTTATGAAAAGTTTGGGCACCCCTGCCTTCAGCCTTAAGATGCAAGTCATTGGAGATAAGAGCGTAAATACTGTAAATGTAAATAAGCTGTTAGCAACCTGCTAAGCTTAGCGCAAGCTAATTAGCATCTGAAATGTAAATAAAAAGTTTCATTTTTAACTTTTTTGTTGCTTTTTTCCCCTGAAAAATGGACCAGACTTTCTCACTGTGAAGACGGGAGATCGTGGAGAATGGACCTCCAGTGAAAACACTGAAGGAGCGGTGGCCAGGTCTTTTTACGGAGAGACAAGTAAGTACTGATAGTCATATGCTTTTTTATTTTGCTCCTATGTTAAATTGTACATTTAATTTTAAGCTTTGGCTAGTAACCAGTGTAATGTTGACTGTACACCACCAAAAGTGTAAAAATCACATTTCATGTAGCGCTTTTACAAACAACTGTAAGCAGTACAGACTTACACTGTATATTGTCACTGTATAGGTTTTTTTCCTGTGTGTTGTAGGTGTTTGCAGAGTTCAATAGGATAGCCACCACAAACCTGCAGAATAACTTTTTTGATGCCATGGACCGCTACACACCATGCTTGGTCACAGTCTTCAAGTCCAAGAAAGGAACTGTTGGACAGACACTGGCAGACTTTGTGTAGGGAATTGATTCAGGGGTAAGTCTATTACAGGTATCTTTTATTTTGGGACAAGACAGGCACCAGTAGCATTTTTTTTATGATTTGGAAACTTGTCCTGCCCATGGTTTTATGCTATATGTGAACAGCTGTAAAGAGTTTTTGATATTTGGCCAAGGATGCAATTTAGCATCCCTCCATCATGCTGAAGTTTATACACCTGTCATTAGATAGATAGTCAGTATTCAAAGACCTTATTTGTATTTTTCTAGACCTGCAGAATAGTTCTCAATGGTACACACAAGCAAGACAACACTGTTCAGTTCAACTTAATTGTCATTATACATATACGGGTGGTACAGTATAACAAAACATGTTCAGGATACTTATCTTGTGCATAAACATGGTCAAGGACACGAGTGCAATAGACAATAGAAAATAAATACAGAAAAACTGGAGACACAGAAGTGTGCTGGTACATAGAAATGTGTATGTGGAAAATATGTGCTGTAATTTAATTTAGGTAGGGTGGTGGATCATTCTCAGAGCTGCAGTGACACTGATGTGGTTTCTGTGTGTTAGTGTGTGTTGTGCTGGTGCGAGTGGATCAGTCACAGCAGTGCTGCTGGAGTTTTTAAACCCTGTGTCCACTCACTCTCCACTCTGTGAGACACTCCTCGTTGGTCCACCTTGTAGATGTAAAGTTAGAGACAGCACCTCACCTGTCGCTGCACAGTGTGTGTCGGTCATCCTCTAGTCCTTCATCAGTGGACACAGAACACTGTCCACAGGATGCCTTTTGCTGAATGCTTCTGGTTGGTGCATGATTCTCAGTCCAGCAGTGACACAGGGCTTTAAAAACTCCTGCAGCTACTGCTGTGTCTGATCCATCGGTACCAGCACAACACACACTAACACACCACCAACACATCAGTGTCAGTGGATTGAACTTTGGACTAAAGGAGGGTGTGTTCTCCTGAATGACAGCAACCAACTTTAAGTTTTTGACCTTGAAGAACTTCTATCTGATGATCACTTCTTGAATCAATAACTCTGTGCTGCACTGACAAAGAAACAATTGCTTCATATACACTTTGACAAAGTTTGTACTGGAACATTGTAATGTTGCTTAATCTTGAAATTTTTTGTTAATTATCCAATTCTAGAAACCAGATGTGACAGCAATGTGCACCCTTGTACTACGAGGCCTACCTATTCTACTTGGTGATGACCCCAGTAACTTCTATAACAAATGCTTCGTTCTCATAGTTGCATCTTAAAAGAGCACACACACAAGTGGGGAAATTTACTTTGCGTTATCTTACTGAGAGTCAGATAAAAAGATTAATGTCATATCCCTTTGAGTTCAGTACAAAGATGAGCATTGGCTGCATGGTATCTGACAGTTAAGTGTATTCCAGCTGGGTGACACTACCAGCTACAGTAACGTGAGAGAAATACAGCTTGTATAATAATTTAATACTATGCCTTGTATATTTATGATGAGATGAAAAGTAAGCAAACATAAGCAAGTTTTAAATGCATTTGAGGCATTTTTAGTTGCTCTGGATATGAGAGTCTGCTAAATGCTGTAAAAGTAAATTTAAATGTAGGTACCTGGTAGTTCACCTGGTAGAGTATCACATATCAAAGCTGAGTCCAATCCAGAGCAGACAGGGATTGATCTATAGGGGGGCCTTTGCTGCATGCCATTGCCTCTTTCTACCCTACCTATCCTATATTTCTACTGTTACTATCAAATAAAGCAGAAATGCCCCTCAGAAATCTTTTAGATGTATATGGAGATGGTGACATGTCTTCCTCATTTCACATAATCTAGGCCAGTAGCAACACCCGTATGATAAATTTAGCTTTACAACTAAAGGCCTTTACATATAAAGCACAATTCTTTAAGTGTATGTCAATAATTAAATTCAAACAAATTATAACAATATAGTGACTTGCTAGTGAAAATTAGAGATGGAACGATCGATCGGCTATGTATCGGTATCGGCTGATTTTTAATCAAAATATGTGATCGGAGATCGGCCGATATCTTTTGAAATTTAGCCGATCTCAAGATTTCTGTATTTCCAGATAGCGTTTCATCAAGGAAGAGGAGCCCTCCGCGAACCACATCCTGCCAGGTCCCTGCAGTTCCTAGCTGAACCACTAGAGGGAAATACATACCCTTTTTTCGAAAAACAGACTAAAACAGCACAACTCGCGAGTGGCTAAAGAACCTGCTTACTGTGTTCAGCTGCATGTGCGGATATACAGAATGTCGTCAGTCTGGCAGTTTTTTACCTTGTGTGAAAAAATCATATCCAAGGCAATTTGTTAAATTTGTAAAGTCAACGTCCCTCGAGAAGGAACCAAGACAAAGTACACCTCGCGACTGAATACAGTATCAGCAAACAGCAGAGCTAGCACGGCTAACTAGCTTACTGTTTTTCGTAATAATAATAATAATAATTCAAGATCTACATTGAATGGTTGCAGCTTTCGTTTTAAAACTATCTATGTCTATGTTTAACAGGTGCACTTTGACTTTGATAATGTATTTTTTTCGTTTGATAATCATTAATGCAGGTTTAATGATTAGAAGTGCAGTATTGTCTGTATTTGTATCATTTACAGGTTAAAGGTTTAATGATTTTAGTACTGACCTTTTAATTTACTTTAATTTAAATTTGATTTTAAAATATACACTTAATGGTTGCAGTTTTTTCGTTTGTAAAATAACCATGGATCTGCATTTAATGGCTGAAATTTTGCCTGTATTTATTTAATTTACAGTATTTTTCGTGTTAAATGTATTAATAATCTAAATTTAATGACTGCAATATTGGCTGTATTTGTATGATTTAGGTCATTTACTGCTAATGTTTTTATAGATGTGATGTTCACATGAGTTTGTTATTCACGGCAATAAACAGTTTCGACCATATTTCGTGTTGCTTGTGCCAACAACTGCTCCTAGATTTGCATGGCATATAGCCCCGCCCTCGATGGGTATCCGCTATCGGCCGGTCGCGCTGCAAAGGGATCGGAAATCGAAATCGGCCTCAAAAACTCCGATCGGTCCATCTCTAAACACAACAGTGCATTTTGGCGGCGCTGGTGAGGATGAGCTAACAAGCAGCAGTATTAGACTTCTGAACTCACTGTCAAGCTGCTTAGACA
>BRDA01030405.1:0-12500 GCA_036984385.1 Crenuchus spilurus | reverse complement strand
TGTACAGACTGTAGTCCATCTGTTTCTCTGTACATCCTGTTCTTCAAAGGTCAGGACCCCCCACAGAGCTCGTGGACCATTCTCAGTGACACTGCTGTGGTGGTAAACACTGTGTCTACTCAGAAACACCTACCTTGTTGGTCCACCCTGTAGATGTAAAGTCATCTTCATTGGTGCTCACAGGTCAGTAGTGACACTGATGCAGCTCTGATGTGTCTGATCCACTCTAACACACCACCACCACCACGTCAGTGTCACTGAGAATGATCCACCACCCAAAGAAACAGATGAGCAACAGAACTGCAAAGTGCACCTATATGGTCAGTGGAGATGATAGTGTGGCTACAAGGAGGTGGTTTTAATGTTATGGCTGATAATTTCAGCACTCTTAGCACCCTGCTGCTGTGGAAGCTCTAATGGGAATGGATGGTTCGAATCTCAACCCAAACTAGACGAGAACGTGGCCCCCGCGAGATGACTCCGGAGACTAGCAGTGGCGATGCCATTTTTCCCGTGTTTTAATTAAAATGGCCTTATTTCCTGCAGACAGCTAGCCCGCTAGGTCAGCTTTGGTTTGCTAGTAATAAGGCCTGTGCTGTAATAGCGTAGCATGTAATGATTTCATACACCACAGACTGACTCTGAAACCTGTACCGCTCTCCCTCTGAAGCCTATCAGCCTCCCGCTCTTTTAGACTCCCCTGGTCACGAAGTGGAGCCGGTTAGCCTGCGCGAGAGCAAAAACCATCTTCGCTCATTTGTTTTTCTCTTTCTTTCGGAGCCTGTTTTGCTCCGTTCCGCTCATCTGCCCCTGCTCCGTGACAGAAAGGCCGAACATCCTCACAGTGGCATCTCAAGCCTGCGTGAGGGTTTGACACATCCAATTAAAAGCTAGCGTGCTACATGGCGAAAGCACGAGGGAAACCGGGCTAACGGCCCAGACAGGAAATGAGAAATGACTTGAGGGCCCAGCTACAGTCCATTAGAGTGATTCTGCTCGGGAGCTCGTTAGCGTCGGCTGTGCTAACTCACGCTGACTGCTTACCTGTTTTTGAACCCGGTCTGACCTAGCCGAGGCTTGTTACCTGAAGATGCAAACTTTATTTAGCGTTATATAACCCTCAGCTTGCCATTTTCAAGTGTTTGAACAACAAACTGGCTGTTAGTTGAAGAGGAAAATGTTAGCTTTAGCCGTATTTGGTTTTGCCTTCTGTTTGAATTATTTATATATTGTTACTGCTCAAATATTTAGTTTTTTTTCCTTTAAATATCTGGATATATATGACATTGTCTTGTATTTTAACAGCATTTCCAAATCACACACAGCTAGCCTGTGGTGCTTTACCATGTGAACATCTGACGTTTAGCATTCGTTTATTTAGCATGTTAGCTACTTTGCCTAATGTTAGAAGAGTTATTATGTGAATATATGTAAACCTCCCGCCATAACCTTGTCCTCGTCCCCTGTCTTTGTCCATATGTGATTGTTTCCCATGTGCCGTCTTGTCTCCACTTGCTTGTTTGTTTATGTCTTCCATGTGTCTTGACCATGTCTCCAACCCATCATTGTACAGCCCTGCTGTTTCATCATCTGTCCTAATTATGTTGCTATTTAGCTTCCTTGTGTCTCACAGTCATTGTTTGTCCTTTTAGTCTTGTCTTCATAGTCATGTGTTGTCAACCTGTACATCTTCATAGCATTGTGTGTCATTGCGCTTACAGTGTTGATTTCATTCTCAAGTCACAACTTTAGTATTTGTTTTGTTTCATAGAGACAGTCTTGGGTTTTGTCGTTTTATAATAAAGTCTTGTTTCTGGAACCATGCTGCATCTTTCTTCTCCTGACCACAGCACACCTGACAATATGTGACCTTTATTTACATTTAAATACTTTATTTAGCTTTAAATAAATACATCAATATGACTATAGACAGACAGACAGACAGACAGACAGACAGACAGATAGATTGATTTGATAATTTTATTAATCCCAGATGGAAAGTTATTAATTACAACATCATATATATGCATTCAATGTAACATATATAAATAGATGTATCATATATATATATATGTGTGTATATATAATAGATGTACATTATGTGTTATAAAGAAAAACATGGCAATGATGCTGAACCATGTTTTAAATCTTTAAATAACATTAATATATACATACTGTCTGGACTATATATATATATATTATCCATATATGTAGTATAAATATTATAAATTAACTAAAGCAGATTTGCATGTAGCCAGTGTAGTTGAATGTGATGCCCTGGCTCATGTCATCCTTCAGCTTCTCTGTGATTGGCTGTGATTAGCTGTGCACCATCATCTGCAGTGTGTTAATGTATTTGCGCTGTTGTAGATTAGTGCAGGTTAGCTTGCTTAGGCTTTACAACCCAACCTCAGTCTGATATTTACTATCAGAGCTGTTGTATGAAGAAGTCAGGCTTTGTGCTCTCTCTCTCTCTCTTTCTGTCTCTCTCTCTGTCTCTCTCTCTCTCTCTCTCTCTCTCTCTGTCAGACAGGATTTGGTGGTCACAACGAGGGCGCTTTATCGAGGATAGATTTGCGAGTAAATGAGGTGCCTCCGCTGGGCCACTCAGCCATACAAACAACCTGTTAGATTAGCATACATCCACTGATTTAGACACTATGGAGGCTGTTAAACTGAGATAATGTCAGATTGATTGATGCTGTGTGTGGGATATGACAGCAGAGAGAGAGAGAGAGAGAGAGAGAGAGAGAGAGAGAGAAAGCACACAGAGAGAAATACAGAAGCAGATAAAAGATTAAAAAAGAAACAAATAGAGGATGAGAGAAATAAATAAAGAGGGGAAGAGCAGCACATGAAAGAGAGATGAATGAAAACAAAACAGAAAGAAGCAGATGAAAGAAAGAGAGGGAGAGAAAGGTGAGAGAGAGAGAGAGAGAGAGAGGCAGATAAAGAACGAAGAAGATTGAAAAGCTGATAAAGAATAAAAGAAAGAGAAAGGGTCAGAGTGACAGAGAGGGAGATAAAGATGGAAAAATAAATGGAGAGAGAGAGTGAGTGTGTGTGGTAGGTGAAGGATGACAAAGAGAAAGAAAGTCAGAAAGCAATGAAAAGCATAAAAGTCACTAAGATACAGTCAGACTCATTCATATAAGAAGCAGGACTGTACTCTACTATACTGTACTGTACTGTATGGTGCTGTACTATATGTACTATTCTGCACTGCACTGTACTATACTGTATTCTGCTGTACTATCTCGTACTGTACTAAACTGTACTGTACTATCTAGTGCTGTAATACACTGTACTCTACTAAAAGGTAATATATTGTATAGTACTATACTGTACTGCACTGTGCTGTACTATTCTATACTGTACTGTACTGCACTGCACTGTACTATACTGCACTGTAATGTACTGTATGGTACTGTACTATATGTACTGTACTATCTAGTACTATAATACACTGTACTCTACTACAAGGTAATATACTGTATGGTAGTATACTGTATGTACTATACTGTATTGTTCTGTACTATATGTACTATGCTGCACTGTACTATCTAGTACTGTAATACACTTTACTACAAGGTGATATATTGTACAGTACTATACTGTATGTACTATACTGTGCACTATAATGTACAGTACTGTACTATACTAAACTGTACTGTACTCTACTGTACTATTCTATACTGTACTGCACTGTACTATACTGCACTGTATGGTACTGTGCTATATGTATTATACTGTACTGCACTATCTAGTACTGTAATACACTTTACTACAAGGTGATATATTGTACAGTACTATACTGTATGTACTATACTGCACACTATAATGTACTGTACTGTACTTTACTGTGCTATTCTATACTTTACTATACTGTACTGTGCTGTGGCTGTTTTCCTGTAATATGTCTGTACACGTCATGTTTCGGCTGTAGTAAGTTTGCCTAAAGCTGTTATTTAAATCCCCCTTAACTGGCTCTCAGCAGGTGCTAAAAAGACATTTCCACCCGACTAATTTCTCAACTTGTTAAACACGCCTGTGCTAAGTCTCTCCTCTCCCGCCGCTCTCACGGCCCTGTTTCCGGGCAGAGAGGCTAAATGCCGAATCCGTAGAAGCAGACACGCTAGTCAGTCAGCAGCAGCAGGAAAAGACACGCTTTCTCGCCGATAAATCACGCTAAGGCTCGTCTGCCTTCACCCTGTCAGGACGCATCAGCCGCCCGGATGCCCTGTCAGCTTCAGGTAGCAGCGCTTAACTCGCCGAGCGGGACGAGCAGAGGAAGACACACGGTTAGCCATGCCTGAAATCTCATCTGATCTGGAGATGATGGGAGATTTATTATAGCTGTAAGGTGCTGCTAAGACCATCTGAGTATTTCTGTCAAAATCTTACTCGATTTATAGTGCGGAGCACAAATACACAGTACAAAATCATAGACCGACAAGAGGAATCTCATAAATCTGCTCTGATTATTGTCTTGTTTTGTTTTCCTTTAATCCTCAATCTCAGAGTAAAGGGCCACTCAGCTTTGTGACTTCCTGCTGCCAGGGACAGGCTCCTCTATCCTGATTGGCTAGTGCCTCTCATCAGCTGGTGATTGGCGTATATTTGGTGCGGAGTCACTGACTGTCTGTGAAGGTTTGTCTATAAACTTGTAGCTCCAGGCAGGTTCCAACATAATTCCAGGTACCAATGGTGGGACTTTCCTGCTTCCTGAAGTGGCGTGGGTGTTTTCTGTTCACCCTTGGTGACATTGCACGTGTCAAAGGGTGGACCCTCATTCCTCGAGGTACACTTGAGGTTTGGCAGAACCTCCCCCTCTAGTTTATGTTTTAGGGCTTCCACAGATTCAGTGGCATAGTTGGTAGTGTGTCCCTGCAGTGCCAGTTTGAATCCCGGTCACGGCAGCTCTACTTCCTGTTTTCATTTTGACGCTGTGCACTTCTTGCTGCTCTCCTATCTGCAGTTCTAGCCTGTTTAGTGCCCTGGGCAAACAACCCCTCCGGCACCAGTCTCCCCCCCCCCACATAGTGCACAATCAGCAGTGTCATAGTGGGGGGTGGGTGGGAATGAGTTACCAGGGCCCCAAGTGAGGGAGGGCCCTTGATTAGTCTGGAATTTGATTTACTTTTAAATATTACATGAAATTATATTTAATAATAGGAGGTGGGCCCAGAATTTGGTGCACACCTCTTAACACAATACCGCTGTTCTACCCCAATAAGCCAATAAGAATCAAGCTTACTGATACACAACTCATGATGTGTTTTCCCATCGCACCAGTGATGGATACATTGACCCAGGCTGAACAAACGCCCAAAATCTTAACAAACTCCTGGCCAACTAACTTGCAAAACAGTTCTAGTAATATCAATGACTGATATTATCCATCCACATGAGAGTGGCCTGCATAACTTAGCAGAGATGCTAATGTAGGAGGGTTTCTCTGGGGCTTTCTTTAATCAGAGCATTTAACATGTGATTAAAGTGACAGATTACATTAGGAGTAAAAGTAGAAACCATATGAAACACACTAGAGGCTTTTATGATGATTCTCATTCACTCATTTCTATAAATTATCTGATCGATAGTGAGAAGTTAAACAGTAGACTGGCGTGTTATGGTATAAAGTGTAAAAACAAGGGCATAACTTTATATTACTATTCAATTACATTGTAATTACACATGTTTTGTATTATATCTGTAAATAAGACAAAAAATAACTACTTATGAACCCAGTTATGAAAATATTCTGCATTGTAGATTAAAACAAAAGCCATCTAAACTATGAATAAATACATCTGTAATTATTTAGTAAACAAAACAGTAAACAAACCAGAATATGTTTATATGTTACATTCTTCACAGTAGGCACCTCTTGCTCAGCTTTCTTGGCATTTTCTCAGTCAGCTTTATGAGGTAGTCACCTGGAATGGCTTTCAGTTAACAGCTGTGTCTCATCAAGAGCTCATGACTTGCATTTATAGCCTCTTAATGTGTTTGAGACATCAGTCGTGTGTCTACTTTGAAGTAAAATCTAAAACATGTTTTGGTTTGTTTAACACTTTTAAGTTTACTACATGATTCATTATGTGTTCACTCAGAGTCTGAGTTCAGTGTTCATTTATTATGTAGGAACTATATATATATACACACACAGTATATGTAAATGTTATATATATATATATAAACACGTAAATATATGTATATATATTTAAATGTTATATATACAGTATATGTTAATGTTATATATATATATATATATATATATATATATATATAAACATGTAAATATATGTATATATATGTTAATGTTAGATGGTTATTACAATGAAATGACACATGTTGGCAATAATATCCAACACATCACCTCATCGTTACATCCACTGTTAGTCCACTCAGAGTAGGTGAGCTGTAAATGACTTTTGTAAACTGATAATTATGTTGTTTTTGTCCAAAACATGAGCTCTCACTTAAGAGGAAGGAGGAATGACATCATTCTCAGCTGCAGTAGTGTGAAGAGAAGAGAGACATCCTCATCCTCACTGTGGTTACAGCACCTGAGTGATGAAGTCCCCGGAGCCCAGAATCCACTCTGACTGTGTGATGTTGGTGTCCAGCTGGAATATTTTAGTGAAAAATGAGCCCAAATCCAGCTGATCAGCCCATACTGCTGAACTGTACTGAAGCAGGATGGTTCTTCAAGGGTTCTTTAGTAAAGAAAATGGTTCTGTATAGAACCATGAACAACACAAAGGGTTCTTCAGATTGATGAGAAATGTTCTGTAGGTTCTGTATACAAGCCTTTTGAAAATGGGTCGATATACCACCAAAAAAAGGTTCTTTTACTATTCCAAGCTTGACATCGTAACTACAGCAGAACGGTTTTGGGTGTAAAAAAATTAAAAAAATGTTTTAAACCATTAAAAAATTATTGATGCTTATCTGATTTTGTCTTCGTCTTTTAAATTGAAAAAAGAGACACAGAGAGGCAGGCGGCAGTGGAGCGCGCAGCATTCTCATTGCCATGGTAACCACCATTTGCTGGTTATCAGTGTTGCCAAGTCCGCTTATTATAAGCGACTTTGGGCTTGTTTTTCGAAAGCCGCTTGCAAATCTCGTGAGTGGCGGGTTGCGGTTTTTCGAGCTTGTTTTTGAACGTGAAGTTGCTTATTTGGGCTTGACTTTCTTTCCGAGTGAAACTCTTTGATTATCTCCCAGGTCCCCATAACAAAGGAAAACATGAGAAGCACAAAAAATCTGCACACTGAGGCTAACAAACATGGGTTTCAGTGCCCCAAAACACAATGACACTAAGAAATGAGCTAAAAATAGCCACATACATAGCCTGACAATGTTTATATTAAAAGTGTTTAGCATAATTTTTGTGTTGTTTATGTATGATGTCATAATAAATGTTTACCTTTATACTGTTTAAAAGCGGCCTCTGTTTTACAGAATGTGGTGGGTTGCCAGTTGGGCTTAATTTGGGCTTGTTTTCATAGAGCTGATTGGTTGTTTCTTTCGTGAGATCTGGCAACACTGCTGGTTACTTTTCTGTTTAAATTTGTGATGATGTTTGGAGGCAAAGAATTGGGTGATCATTTTATTTTAACAGTTTAAAAATATTTAATAATAATAATATGTAATATTTTATTAATGATAAATATAAATGTTATTATTTTATTATTAATAACATTTAAGTTATTATTAGTATATTATCATATCATAATTTGTAAGTAATGTACTAATATTTATTAATAATATTAATTTAATTTATGCTCCAGCACCCCCTCAAACCCTCCGAATCAAGCCAGTCGTGTCCCCCCTGAAAACTCTTAAATTCTCTTTACATGCATATGAATGTTTAAGAGAGTAACGAGGTAAGGTCAGTTTGCTGGTGACTCAGTTACTATTTGGTGTCATTGTAAGTGTCTTTACATGTTATCTAGAGCATTTATGACTATTGCATCTGTTACAGTCACTGGGTATCATTGCAGGAAGGTGAAAGCACATCATAAACAGCCATAACACTTTATTTCAGGTAAATGAGGTGCGATTTGACATCAGCGTCTATGGACACATATTTCTCTGAGACAGATGCTGGCGTGTGTCCAGCTCTGGGTTAATGCTGCTGTGAGAAATTCTTCACTTGAGCGCTGTTATTTACACAGCCTGAAGAAGACGCGTATTCATTATGTAGGCCTATATGATAGTCTGCCAGAGAGAGACAGAGAGAGACATAAATAGAAAGACAGAGAGAGAGAGAGAGAGCTGGCAAGCCTCAAGGTGCTTGTTAAATGCTGCCAGTCTCATCAAATATGGATGGCATCGTAAGTGTCATCGTGGCTTATTATGAGTGGAAAACTGAACACAAAACTACTTGTTTTTAACTTACTGACTGCTTTATGAAACTTGGCAACCTCTCTCTGTCTCTCTAACTCTCTCTCTCTCTCTCTCTCTCTCCCTCTCTGTCTCTCTCTGTGTCTTTCTCTCATTTATGATGGTGTTTGGATATAAATATGAATAATTACATGCTGTTTATTGAGTCCCTTTTCATATTCTCATTATTTTGTACTCCCCTCGTCTCATGTTCTTCTCTTCTCTTCTCCTCTTCTCATGTTCTTCTCTTCTCTTCTCCTCTTCTAATGTTCTTCTCTTCTCTTCTGTTCTCTTCTCTCCTTTCCTTATGTCTTTTCTTCTCATGATTTACTCTTGTCTTATTTCTTCTTTTCTTCTCTTCTCATACTTACTCTTCCCTTTTATTTTCTTCTCTTTCTCCTCTCCTCTCATCTCTTCGTCCTGTCCTTATGTTCACTGTTGTCTTCTCTTCTCTTTTCTTTTCTTCTCTTCTGTCCTCTCAGGGTCATATCAGGTGAAGCAGGGTACATGTGAAGTTGTAGCGATTCATCGTTGCTGTAATAAGAATAAGATTGAAGAACGATCTCAGACTGTAAAGTGCTCCTGTTACCCCGGACAGGTGGCTGGGACGACTCGTGCACAGCCGTCCTGTGTGGAAGGTAAGAGTTGTGTTCACAAACAGACAAACAGAGGGTTGAAAAGTCCTGTGATTAAATTATTATTATTATTATTATTATTATTATTATTATTCTCAGTTATGAATAATTCAGTTATTATTATTATTATTATTATTATTATTATTATTATTATTATTCTCAGTTATGAATAATTCAGTTATTATTATTATTATTATTATTCTCAGTTATGAATAATTCAGTTATTATTATTATTATTATTATTCTCAGTTATTAATAATTCAGTTATTATTATTATTATTATTATTATTATTATTATTATTATTATTATTATTATTATTATTATTATTAATCTCAGTTATTAATAATTCAGTTATTATTATTATTATTATTCTCAGTTATTAATAATTCAGTTATTATTATTATTATTATTATTCTCAGTTATTAATAATTCAGTTATTATTATTATTATTATTATTATTATTATTCTCAGTTATGAACAATTCAGTTGTTATTATTTTGGACAGGATTCACACACACACACACACACACACACATCTTTTGTTTCTGTGTTAATTCTGCGTTTTGATTGTATTGAGAGATAAAGTTGATGTGTTTTAATGGAAATGTCTGGTGGATTATTGAGCTGTAGTGTTTCTCAGTGATGTTGGCTTCACAGCTTCAGTTCTAAAATAAAGAATTGTGGCTGACATCTGAAGTGGAACATGGTGTAATTATGAATTTGAGTAGATTCTCTGGATGTTGTACGTCACTGTAAGTCATGGATGAGTGTGTATATATTATTTCTCTGAGGGTGTGTAAGTGAGTGAGTGTTTGGTGAAACGTATAATCTCAGGTTCGCCTGCTGTGCCATTACAGAGCTGTGTGTGTTTACAAAAAGCAGTGGAGGAGCTTAAAATGTGTCCCTCTGGTCTGTTTTCATAGCACAGTGATCTGCTGTATTTCATACAGTGTTTGCTGTTAGACGTGCTGGTGTGTTTGGGGAGACTGAAGTGAGAAACGGAGATAAATGTGAACTTTACTTAAAGGGCCCAAATAATAAAAGATGCTTTTGCGTTTTGTAAAACAAATTTCTGAATAATAAACAAATTTTTAACACAATTACTGACAGACATGCAGACGGATAGATAGATGTACAGCTAGACAGGCAGACATACAGGCAGGTAAACTGTGTGTGTGTGTGTGTGTGTGTGTGTGTGTTCACTGCTGTGTGTACACTCTACTCTATTGCTTTTCTACTGAAGGAGAGAGAGACAGAGAAAGCTTTGGGGTCAGTTTGATGGACCCCTGTCTTCCTCAGTCTGATGAACTAGTGGGAGGACTGCAGGAGAGACAGAGAAGAGGTCAAAGGGTCACTCTCCTCCATCAACACTGCTGGAGCTCTAACTCTCCAGGGCCTTCCCTGCCAATCTATCCCCCAGCAGCACTCACCCTGGCTGGGCTACAGTGACTCCATCGCCCCCCTGTGCTCAGCTGGAGGAGACAGATACAGGAGATTGTGTTTGTCTTGTGAGAGTGACTCAAACACAAGTTAGATCAGTTTCAGTGTTAGCTTAAAAGGATGGTTTGGCCGAAATTCAAATTTACACAGTGTCCCCCCCCCCCACCAAGTGTACTCAGTCACCTAAGGCATGTTTTGGGTCTGAAGTTTGATTTTGTGTTGACGCTAGGCTAATGTTGCTAACAAGCAATAGAAGGTACCCTACTAACTAGCATCATGCTAACTGCATGCTTGACTCATTACTGGCATAAAACTATTTATTTGTTCTGTAATCTTAAATGAAATTAAACTTTACACAATGTTCCCCAAACACCAAGTGTGTCAGTCACCTAAAACATGTTTGGGGTGTGAAGTTTGTTTCTTTGTTTTTGTGTTGACGCTAAGAGGCTAATGTTGCTAACAAGCAACAGAAGGTTATACTATACTAACTAGCATCATGCTAACCGCATACCATTTAAAAAACAAACAAACAAACAAACAAAAAAAACGTTGCTTAGTTGTTCAGTAATCTTAGACTTGGACATGTTGTTTAAGACATGCTGTATGATCTATGGTACCCTCTGTACCAGTGTCATGATACTGTTATCAATCAAAATGGGCTAAAGTACATTAGCATGGCTAAAACAGAAGTCTTGAATCCTGAATTTGCTTGTTCATTTTATTGAAAACATTCTATTTTATTGACTGACTGCTTAGAGAAAATAGAAAATATTTAAATTGTCTACAGAATCCAGCTGTAATTAACACACAAAACTTTCAGAATTATTACTTTTCTAGATAGATTTATCTTTAATTACATTTAAATTACATGTTATCAGATATCCTATTGTGTTTTTTTTAAATGAGTAGCTATATATAAACACAACAATTGTGAATTTAATTAGATTAATTAACACATAAATAAAAATTCATCCGATATATCATCAATTTAATTAATTAATTAATTAGTTAATTGGTTAATTATGTACTTGAAGTATTTTAGACAGAGCAAAGAAAAATCTCAAAGATCTCATTAACATCTCCAAAACAATGTTGAAATCGAGACTACTCAGATCGGCTGCTCAGATGTTTCTCCTGAGAAAAAGACTCTCATATGTGTCTCATCCCGAGTTTCACATTATGCTCAGATTTGCCAACATAATAACACTGATAACATCTCCATATGAACTCATCCAAGACATAGAGTCTCAGTTTGGATGCTGTGAGTGACTATCATCAGGACCAGATGTATCACTCTTTTGCTGTTTCTCTAATCAATTCAAGAGAATCTCAGTTAGGGCTCCTGAGTCATCAAAGAGAAACATTTGAGCAGTAAAGTTGTCCTCTGTATTTTGTACTGCAGTAGAAGCCCCGTTGGACTGTCTGATGGTCATTATGCTCATCCTTTATAGAGTTGCACAGAAGAAGAAGAACCATATCCTGATGTTTTGGTAATTTTAGTCAATATTAGGTTGCAGCTTGAACACAGTATAGAAGTTCTAACAGTAAGTGTAAATATGATAACTAGGCCAAAGGATTTAAGGGTCAGTGCTGTTTCTCCTGGACTCCTGATGGCTGTTTTAGCTTTGTGGTCTCGTTTTAGTCTCAGAGCTCCTGAGAGTGTCTGCTGGTCTCTAAAGATGTCTACAGCCATTAAAAACCCATTACAGGCTACAGAGAAAGGAAAAGAAAGAGAAAGGGAAAGAGGTGATTGTGAAAGACCCTTTCTTTATGTCTTCCATTGGGAATAATGGACTATAAGAGTAATAGTGCTGATCTAGGGTCAGTTTTCACCTTGTCCTATCTCAGTGACTGCGGTCATATAGATGTAGAGATGCTGTTCTCTCCTCTGTGGTTTGAGACCTGATCCCTCTGGTAACCTGTTATGTGTGATGGAGTCTCTAGCCGTACACATGGCCACTCTGAGGCCCTCCTCAATAAGTCTGTTGGTAGTTGACCCTCACCTCAATGTCCTGAACTGGTCCCATGTT
>BRDA01030404.1:0-11018 GCA_036984385.1 Crenuchus spilurus | reverse complement strand
AAAGTGTTATGTTTGGAGAAAGTAAAACACTGCATTCAGCATAAGAACCTTATCTCATCTGTGAAACATGGTGGTGGTATCAGGTTTGGGCTGTTGGCTGCAGTTTGTGTCAAGATGGCTTGTCATCATTGATAGAACAATGAATTGTGAATTATATCAGAGAATTCTAAAGGAAATGTCAGGACATCTGTCTGTGAGCTGAATTTTATACTTGTGTGAACATCTGATGATGTTTTAGGTCATATTTATGCAGGAATATAGAACATTCTAAAGGGTTCACAGACTTTCAAACACCACTGTATTTCATAAATATTCAATGTAGGGTTGTTGTTCCCTTCTGGCATCAGTGACACTGACGTGGTGGTGGTGTGTTAGTGTGTGTTGCGCTGGTACGAGAGGATCATGTCTTGTAAGCACAATTCTCTCAAAACATTCAAAACCAAGGACAAAAGTGGCATCTTGTATAATTCAGTTTTAATTCTTCATTTTCCACTTCATAACAGCTTCAGCTCCTACATGAATAATTCACAGCATATATTTTCAGTCGGAGCGTCTGTACATGTGTTATCTGAAGCTTTACGACTGCTTATTTTCTGTTGTGACGCTACTAAAGGTTAAAGTCCCTCCTGAAGTCAAAATACAGTCATATTGTTCTCAATTATGATCTTTGACACTTCATTACAGAGGTTCTGTAACATTCAGTCATCCTCTGGCATCACTGGGCACTGCCCTGTGGGAGACACTTAATGTACAAGATTGTTCTCAGTACACCTTCACTACGACGGCTGTAGAACATCACACACAGTCAGTGGTGTGTGAGATACGACCTCCACCATGTTTCACAGCTACACTATTATCATCAGTCACATCATGTCCTTTACACATGATGATGGTTTTACTCTCTGATGCACCTGACTGGTGAGCTCACTTATTTATACATGCAGGAGTGTACCGGGGTGGTCGATATGACTATATATACATATAATATACAAGTTCTAAACTCACTTCATGTGGTGAACAGACCTTCACACTACACTCACTCAGATGTTTGTTCATGGACTTTGAAGCTAAATAATATATTTTCTAACTGATCGGTATTGACTGAATTACATCTGCCTAAAGGAACATTTTACTGCTCAAATGTTGCTCATTGATATCTCATGAGACTTAATTGAGATTGTCCTAAATTCCCTAAGGAGAAATTGCTGGAGACTCAGATGAGACTTGAGGTACTTCTGTCCCAAATAGACATTATTATACAGAGAATGAGACCTATAGTCCTTGATGAGAAATAGCGGAGCTCAAAATGAGACTTTAGTAAGGATGAGTGTTATTATTGGAGCAAATCTGACTTTTTTCCTGAGATCTGAACTTAGAGATTTCTCAGGAGAAACATCACAGCAGGTCTGAGACTTAAGCTAAAACTTGTTTCCATCTCGTTGTCTATGAGAAACTAATGAGAAGAAAATGAGATCTCCCTTTTTCTTACAGGTGAACACATCGTAATGTTCGGTAGCCTCATTGCGCATCCACAGTTGCCAAGAACAGACACTTTTTCACAACCGTAGAGCATGTTTTCATAATTTAACAAGTGGAAAACCAAAACAGACTGGCAGCCAGTACAGTACCAGCAGTGTCAGCAGTTAGACGTCACCATCTTTCATCAAAACATTGTTACATTATAATTAGACGTGTTAAATGTTGCTGCTCTTACACATTTAGCAGCAGCAGCACATTCAACTGAGATGCACTAAACTGCACATCTGCATGTACAGAAACCGTAACATGGAGCACTTGGTGGAAAGTGGCCCCAAATAAAGCAGAGGGACATTAAAAATAATGGTCTTCATTTCTCTATCAAGTACAAAAAGCCTGCAGATTACAGCGCTCCAGGACGATCCTTAAGAAGCTCTCTCGTTTCGGAGAAATCCTCTCGGGCATTGTCCCAAATTCCCTGATTCAGAAGATTTCTGTTCCTCTGCACCAGCAGTGACGGCAGCAACTTGTTCAGATTCAAGCTTTAAACATTTTGCATTGCAAGCTTGTGTCTCCTTTTAGCTCCACTGAGCTTGTACGTGCAGTCCGTACTGACTGTCTCTCTACATACATTCTTTAATGGTCCCCCACAGAGCAGGTGATTCATTCTACATGACACTGATGTGGTGGTGGTGTGTTAGAGCTGCTGGGGATGTTAAACACTGTGTCACGCACTGTCCTCTATTAGACTCACCTGCCTTGTTGGTCCAACAGTTAGTCTTGACAATGTTGGCTGGTTGGTGCTTTTTTCACTCCAGCAAATGTTTCAAAACATCAGCAGCTCTAACACACCACCACCACATCAGGGGCACTGAGAATGATCCAGCTGCTCTGTGGGGGTCTTGATCATTGAAGAACATACAAAATATATAGATAAACAGCTGTACTGTCTGTACTACAAAATGCATTTAATGTAAATTCTCAGCACTGCAGTGACACTGACGAGGTGGTGGTGTGTTATTGTGTTGTGCTGGCCAGTTTATAGAATAAAATATATATATATATATTTTTATATTTCAAACACCATTGAGTCTTGGTTCTTAGGGATTAGAGGCTCCTCTCGGTGGATATTATAGTGAGTACTACAGCACTAGGTTCTTCCTAATTGTTTTTTAGGTACCTGGTTCCTCTTCCAGTAAGTTCTCGTTCTGTGCTCCTGTTTCTCCCGAGCTGATCTCAGGTGAGTCAGTATGTGTGTTTTCTCAGACAGGTGCATCCACACGTGCCAAAATCAGCCAGACTCGGAGCTTCTGCTTAAACTTGGCCACTGAGAATGATGGGAAATGAAATCCTCGGCTCATCTTAGCACTTAATTTACTGAAGCTTGAGAACCTGGAGTCATTGCATCATCACACAGTGACACAGAAGAAGGTGTGAAGTTCGCACATCCAGCTTTAAGTGAGTTTGAGCTGAATCTGGTCTCTGCTGGTTCTCTAGAGTTTAACAAGTTAGTACCATGTTCTTGATTAGTATACAGCGTCACATCTATATATATATACAGTGTGTGTGAATATATTAGATTGTATCATTTGGACTTTATTTTGGCAAAAAGCGTTATTATCAAATCAATTACTACACACAAGCATTACTCAGATGTTTCAGATATTTATACACTTCTGTACCTCCTGCCGCTCGGCCGCTGAGAGAACAGACAGTGGTTTGGGTGGGTGGAGTATTTCTGAATGCTCCTGGTCTTTCCTCAGGTAGCAGCTGGTGTATAAGCCCAGGAGGTTTGGGAGTTGAACCTGATGTGCTGGGCTGTCCACACCACCCTCTTTGGAGCTCAGTGGCAGTGCAGTTTCCATACCAGCTGATGATGGACCCCGTTGGCACGCTCTCCACAGCACTTGTGTAAAAGGTTCTGAGGTTACAAGGGTTCATTCCAAACCTCCTCAGCCGTCTGTGGTAAAAGAGGCGCTGTTATACTTTCTTCACCACCTGTGTGGTGGGTTCAGTCCATGTCAGGTCCTCTATGATGTGAACACACAAGAACTTGAAGGTCTGACTGTCCCCACTATGGCTCTATTGATGGTAATGGAGGTGTGCATGTTTTCTCGCTTCCTGAAGTCCACTATCAGCTCCTTGGTCTTGTTTACATTGAGAAAGAGGTTGTTCTCCTGGCACCAGTGTGACGAGAAGCCGATCCCCTCTCTGTAGGCCTCCTCATTGCGGTAGGACATCAGGCCCATGATTGTTGCATCATCCGCAAATTTGATGATGACGTTGAAGCTCTGATGATGATGTGTCTGTACAGTCGTGAATGTACAAGGAGTACAAGAGAGGGCTGAGCACACAGCCCTGAGGCACACCGGTGTTAAAGATCAGTGTGGATGAGGTAATGTTTCCCTTCTTGACCACATGGTGTCAGGGACGTTGTTGGGATGTTTTGGACAAAATTTGCTTGTTTTTAAATATTTTAATTTGTGGATATGCACTAGTACTATGCAGTTCAAGTTTACTAAATGCACAATAATGATAAGATTAGCTATTGAAATTCAATTATAGTCAAGTGTAGTCACTGGAATCAGACAATGTCTGACTTTTATAGAATACAATGTAAAAAAATTTCATTGTAGACTGATCATTCAACCCCAAATCAGAAAACTTTGGGACAGTATGGAAAATGCACAAAAGGCAGTGTTTCTTACATTTTTATACCATTTTTTACCATTGCTGACAGTACAACACCAAGATATTTCATGTTATGTCTGGTCAACATTTGTTAATATTCCCATCTTTGCTGCTCAGAGACTCAGTCGTTTGTGGATGCTGTTTTTCTACAAAAAAATGATTACAATCCAATCATCTATTGAAAAACCCAATAAACAAAGTCAAAGTCCAAGAAAGAAAGGCCTGGCACAGGCAAATGGTAAAAAAAGACTTAATTACAGACATAATTGCTTCTCAATGATTTTGCTTCCACAGGTGTGTAGAAACAAACTAAAATTCCAGTGACAGCAAACTCTGCTGTCTGGGAGGAGATTTGTGTTGCTGACACGTGACGCAAAACATTCAACATCTCATAGAACTTACAGGAAATATGTATGCAGTCATAATGTGAAGGTTGGGCTTTTTCTCAGATGTTTGGGGCTTGAAACATGGACATTTGCAGCAAAACCACTTCATGATCACGTCCACTTCATCACATCATAGAAATAAATACAAATAAATTTATATGATTTAAAAAGCCAGACAAAAAGCACAAACAACAAACTCATAATTAGACAAAATAATAATAATGAACCACTTTTACCGGCTTGTGAACTGAGACGGGTTTTGTATCTTCAAGTTTCTTATTTGGATGAAAGAAAACACTGAAACTTTATGCAGCACAACTACCGAGTCCTTCACACAGACAATGAAAACAGGAAGTGACATAAAACCAGGGTTGCCAGGTCCAACAAAAATATCCAGCCCAAAGTCAGTCTAAAACCCGCCCTTCAGAAGCTTAAACTAGCCCAAAATATGTCAGTCACACGTTTGAAGCGAATGGCAAAATAACTGTGAGTGTATGACTTAGTATTTTGTTTATAAGGGATTTATTATCAGTCCATCAAACCCAGTCCTTTTTTCCCAGTCCTTGTAATACTGCCTCCTGTATTTTCCCATTTACCTGGCATATTAGCTACTCTATCACTCTTTCTCTTTCTCTCTCTCTCAGGCTATCTTTCCTTATATTATGTTCTCTTCATTGTTATTGTTGTATTCAAACTTCCTTGGTGTCAACTTATACGCATATGCCCGCCATGTTGAAGTAATATCCTAGGCAACACCCACTTTTTTGTTGTTTTTTTGGGGGCCGTGGTAATTTTTAAAAGTCGCCCAAAAAATGCACCCCGCCACCCTTGAAATTTCACCCGCAACTGGATTTTCAAACAAGCCCAATTTGGCATGAAAACCGCAAACCTGGGAACTCTGCATAAAACAATGCATGATGGGAGTAAATACAGCTAAAAAGTTTTAGAGTATAATTTTTGTTCAATAAATGATGCAGTGCAGAAATCACAATAAACATCACCGAGAAAACTCAGGATAAAAACAACCAAAAGTAATCAAAGATTAGCAACATCAATGTGTGACTAAGCCCACAGCGCCACCCAGTAGAGTAAACATTATTAACAAAGTTTTAGTGACTGCAAATACAACATGAATTTAAAAACAAGCTGTAGCTGCCATATTATCATGGATGTAAACACTGTGATTGACATTTTATCTCTAACAACAACAACAACAACAACAGTAGCTTCTAGTAGACTATTAACCTGACCACAGATATAAATTAAGTTAGCTGGTTAACAAGCTATCAAGTGCTCCCTCTCTGCAAACCAAGTTAGTAACACAAACCAAATACAGCAAAACCAGCTGTTAGCATTTGATATATTAACTAATAAATATATGTAATTTAAAATAAACTTACTTTGTCTAGTGTTGCACTGAAGTGAAAGCAAGTTTAAGGTAATGCAATGTTAACATTTTGATAAACAATAAACAACCTCCCAGTGTCCTTAAAAACAGTCATCTTTACAGATGAAAATGTTACAGATGAACTAAATATAACCTCAGAGTTGAAATGTAGTGTCATACACTAATGTAAGAAATGAAAAATGATAAAAATAATGAACCTGAACACGAGGATCTGCCACCAGCCAAACCAGCTCTACATCACAGTGTTCCAACAATGCAGGAGTTTTACAGGAAATAGCTGTTTTTAACAGTAACTGGATAATACAGCAGTTTGTTACAGTGTAGTTTGAATGTTTTTGCTTGCTGTCTGATCCAGAGCTGTAAACGAGCAAATCAGACCAAACTGAAGTCCTTTAAGCTAAACCAGCTTTGAGTACATTACCCTCTGAACCCCGACTTCTACTTGACATCATATTAGTGCACTTACACGCTCTGTGAACACTGGCTCACGTCCAGACATCACTGACAATGAATTAAAGCCAAACATCAGTATTTCCAAAGTGACAGGGCCTCCTTTTATAGCCCCCTGTAATAACAGCACTTCTCCATCACCATCATCCAACCATCTGTGCAGCGTGAGAATGTCAGGCTTCCTTTTCAAATGTGAGATAATGTCCAGGTTTCACTGCAGACTTCACCAAACATGGCAACAACGTAGAACCTGACTTTAAAAAGTAAGACTTAGACTGACATCACCATGCAGAGTTACACTGGAACAAAAGTATTGGGACACCTGCTCATTAATTTTCTTCTGCTTTTGTTGGAGTAATTGTCTCTACTGTCCAGATGAATAATGTCTACTGGATGTTTGGAGCATTGCTGTGAGGATTTAATTGCGTTCTGCCACAAGAGCATTCAGGATGTTGGATCACCACCATCCCCAAGTCCTCCCAGAAAACACTGTTCCACAGCTCAGTGCTGTGCCCTCTAGCCCACACCTGGCTTTAGACATGGTGCCAACAGGCCAATGTTTAGTCCTGTTCTATTGGCAGTACCTCTTTACAGGGACTAGACAATCTTTGTTGACTTAAAGTAGCTGAATGCATTCATTACAAGTGGTGGCCAACAAAATTTTGGACACAGTTTGAGCTAATTTAAAGAGCTGGAGTGAAATATCACATGGGTGCTGGTACCTGGTACTGACAATGCAGGCAACAAAAAAAGTAGAAACGACAAATATCAGTACATTAATCAAGCACCTCAATAAATATTAAATCAATATAATCAGTCAATTAAACAATCAGTTCATTCCAATTAGTACATCAAACCTACCAAGATGATATTTTCACCATCGAGGGGCTCCGACTGCTAGGATCCACATTACCACAAGGACCAAACCTCTTAAATATCACAGCGTTCATCAATTTTACAAGAAACATGCTAGATTTCATGGTCTTTGTTAAATAAAACATGTGAAACTACATAGAAGTGTTTAATTATATGGTCTTGTGGAGTAAAGATGCTGACTGAGTGCACTTTTGAACCCTTCCAACAGTATCTTCACCACAGTTTAATATATACACCGCCTTTCTCCAACACTTCACAACAAAATACAATCAACAAAACTGGACACAGTTTGAAGGGACATCTTCCCAGTCCATGGTTTAGAGTCTCTCCAGTTGTCCAGTAAAGACTATTAGTAGCTATGATGTAGCATCATGTTTCATTGAGACACAGCTCACACCACCCGGGAAAAAAGTGCATTAGATCAGCTTTGGAATCAAAGTTTCAGAGCTCTTCAGCACCACCCTCGTCTAAAATTTCACCTCACAGGAGTCCAAAATGTGAAATAACATCAGAACAATATTTCCAGAACCTGTAACTTAAAGTACAAACTGCTTCCACAGCATTTCATGGTCATAGACAGGGAAACTGGAGTGAAGGGTGAAGTGGCATCTTGGCTGTGAGCAGAGACTTTTCCTCTGTGGCATCTGCAAGAGAAAGTGGAATCCTCAACAAGCAAGCCCGTCATGGCAAATTTAGCCATGCCAAGAGTGATGTTAGCTTCAGCCATGAGCAATAAGAGTGAAGTGGCCAGAGTGGTGAGCAAAGCAACTTTTAGGAAATGCAGGAGTTGGAGCAGACTGTGGGAAAACGCAGGGAAATCATCTTCTGCAGGCATAAGAAATATTTTATTTTATTTTATAATCTCTTATTAGTCCTACAGTGCGGAAATCTATCCTCCGCATTTAACACATCTGTGTAGTGAAACACACACTCTGGTAAACACACTAGGCTGTGAGGATATGTGCCCAAAGTGGTGGGCAGCCCTATCCGCAGCACCCAGGGAGCAGTTGTGGGATAGGTGCGTTGCTCAAGGGCATTTCAATCATAATGAACCAGTAACAAGACCAGATCCCTACCACCAGGCCAAGCTGTGGAAAATAATATTGTGGAATTGATCATTTTTCCTCATAAGTTAAGTTTTTTTTATTGTTCTAACGTATGACAAATCATGAATTCATACACTTAGAGTTTGAGTAAATTTAGGGGGACCAGATTTAAGGTGATGAAAAAGAGGACACCTTAATGGGGGGGGCATATGATGTATTGCATGTTCAAATAAATTTTTTTTGTGCTTGAACACAAATTTAATTATTATTAATTATTAATAAATATTGACAAATCATGATTTACACTTTATTAATAATTACTAGTTACTATTAATAATAATAACTATTAAATGTTTAATATTTAAAAGATTAATCATTAATAAAATTACATATAAAATTACATATTATTTATAAATAATAAACTGTTAAAAGCATGTATAGCATAAAATGATCACCCAATCCTTTTCAGTCAACTTCACATCAGCTCATTATCACCAATGTTACACTTATGTGTGGACTGTATGGTCAATAGATCTTATTTACACAGAATTATACCTCATTTTTGAGTAAAAATAAGCAGAAATTCTGAATTATTGTGATAATAACTACACTTAGAGGCATGTAAATAGATGGCTTATCACAGACTGGTAGACACACACACAGACACACACTCAAATGTTAATATTAATTAATTTTAATATGAAACCTCTGATATTAAAATACGTCTAGCTGATGTGACACAGGCAGAACAAATGCTCAACACGTTAATGGACTGCCGGCCAAATTGCAGTCCAGACTCCATTTGAGGGAGTGACGGCAGCAACGGCCAATCACACGTTAGCAAGAAATGGCAGAGCCAATCGATGAGCTTGTGGCAGCCTAAAGGGAAACTGGCTTGGATTTCAGCTGGGTCTCCATTTAATATAGCGTAACATCTCACTCAAGTGAACCAAACAGAATAGGGGAGGGCGAGACTAGTTTGTGAATGAAACACTTCTCAAGTAAAATAAAATCCCGGACGTTCGTGAAATTCCGCCCAGAATTTTTTAAGTCTCAAAAAGAGGACATGTCTGGGTAAAATAGGATGTCTGGTCACCCTAGTAAATGACTATAAACAGTATAAACACTTTGTATCTCTCAGAGCTACAGCTGCCTAATATCAACACTCCTGAACCAGAGACAACATCACAAGTGTCTTACCTGGACTAAGCAGAACCAGAACTGGACTGTTAGTACAAAGTCCTCTTTTTACATTTCATTTGAAGCTCCTAGAGTCTGAGAGACACACAGTCCAAGCTGTCTGATGTCCAGTGTGCAGGTTCTGCAGTCTGTGATTGTCCACTGTGTCCAAAGTCCCCACCTACCAGATTTTTGAGCACTTCATGCTTCCATCTGCTGACAAGCTTTCTGGAGATTCACATTTCCTTTTCCAGCAGAAATGAGAGTTTTCGTGGACATCTGCATTACGGTAGATTTGTCTACGCTGAGAGTGGATGGGAACGCATCTTAATTTGTCCACCGAAAGTTTGTAAGTGTGCATAACATTTGTGAAACAGTTGAATGGAGACCCAGTTATAAACAGTTTCTGCAAACCAGAGCAAACAGTAAATACAAAAGGTGACTGAGGCGCTGAGGAGTCAGGACAGGGGTGCAGCCCAGTCTGGCTGGAGATACCATAACAAAAATGAGAACATTGATAATCTGACCGCAGGAGTTGCACTAATGATGTTAACTTAAGTCCATAATAGAAAGTCAAGCCTGGTGTGATGGTTTATTATTTGAAATGTTTGGGAGCGTCCAGGTTGTGCTCAGCAGTGAATGGCCAAAGTCATGAACTCATTAGCTGTTAGAAATGAGAAAGCTCTGAAGGGTGTGAGCGCAGTCTTGTGATCTGAGGAAGGAGACGCTCTGAAAGTTTATTCAGTGATGTGTCACTGTGTAAAGGTGAGAGGGCTCCAGGCTCTCTAACTTCAGTACATTTAGTACGTGCTAGAAAATTAAAAAAAGAACTGATGGTGTCAGGTTGTAAACGGCAGCATTTCTCCAAAGCTGAAAGCTTTGGGATTCAGAGCTGTCTTGTTACCCAGACGGAGAGAAGAGAATAACATTTGGCACCTCAAGGGACATGAAACAGTTTTAAACCTCTGTGTTCACTTCAGTTCAGGTGCACTTGTGTAAAGCTTTCTTCGTGTTCCAAAGAGGCTTTCCAGAAATGCAAGTCTAGAACCAAAAATGGAACTCAAAGTTAACCAGACTGCACCAAAAAAGACATTTATTGGAATTCCATTAAAGTGCTTGAAAGTAGTAAATGTGTATTACACGTCGAAGAGGTAATAGTGTTTAGTGTATTAAGTGTTGTAGAGCTAATACAAGATAATGGTAATATGTGTTAAAGGGGAAATAGTAATTTGAGGGTATTACATGTTGAAGGAGTAATAGTGATTTGAGGGTATTACACGTTAAAGGGGTAATAGTGATTTCAGGGTATTACACGTTAAAGGGGTAATAGTGATTTCAGGATATTACACGTTGAAGGGGTAATAGTAATTTAAGGGTATTACATGTTGATGGGGTAATAGTGATTTGAGGGTATTACATGTTGAAGGGGTAATAGTGATTTGAGGGTATTACATATTGAAGGGGTAATAGAGATTTGAGGGTATTACATGTTGAAGGGTTAATTGT